>CAJFCO010000373.1:411456-467118 GCA_904066015.1 Synergus gifuensis
ATATATATTTATCGTGTAATTTAATATTTCCCTGAATTACTTTTTTCAGTAGTCAACTTTAAAGTTGTAATAGTTAAATATTGCATCTAAAAAAAGAAGAAAGGAAGGAAATTAAAAAACGGTATACCTGTAGAAGAGAAAAATAAAAGGCCAAGAATTTTTGCAATCAAAAGTTTTCGCGGATCTAGAAGAATATTCAGAATGTTGTATTTAAGGTATGAAAAAAGAGGCTGCTTTAAAACAGCTAATTTTTCACAATTTCTGAAGACTATTAGCAAACGCATTTACAATGCATAAGGGTGAGAGCCTGGGGATATTTCTTCAGGCAGCTATCTTGCATTTAACAAGGCCTGATTAAACAACCTGCTTGTACCTTGTCCTGAGAGATTTCTAGTCGCGCATGCATATATATATATATAGTATATACATATATAGTATACCTATATACATACAGCATATACATATACATATACCGTATAGAGTCTAGAAAAGGAAATACGGGTGGATTGAGGGTAGTGCTGAAGAGAAAAGGGGTAGGTTGTTGGAGATAGAAAGAGAAGGACTAAGAGGTCAGAGAACAATACCTCATAGATGAAAGAGTCTCCAAACCCTGAGGTACTTTGTTCACGTCTGTTCTTCTTGAATATTCGCGCATGCACAATTAGTCGTATATGAATTGAAACAAAACAGAAGAACATTATTTTCTAGAAATTTTCAATTGACACTCTAATCAATTGTCTTAATCTCCTACTCCATGATTTGAACCGAATTGAGTTTTCAATTATTCAACTTTGTACTATTTTCGATTGGACATTTTCTGGATTGCATATTTTCCATTTGAAATTGTACACTCTATGTTATTATTTTATATACGTGATATGTATTTGATTGTATATTTTCTTATTTTGAAAAGTTGCAACATGCAATTGATATAGAATATTGATTTATTGATATTGCAATATTGATATAGAAAGCGAGTAAATAGCGTTTCTGAAAAAATAAATCTCCCACAGATTTTCCAATATGCTTCAACAAATATATTATGTTTCTATTTTATCTGCATCAGGGGTTTATATATTCTTGAGAGATTTTTAATTTAAAAATAGCTATCTCTTGAGATATTAATAACTTAATATTTTTGCATATTTGGTAATATGCAGGAATTTTTTAGTGAAAGATTTAGTGTGATAAACCAGAAATAAATATCAGGTCATGATAAAAGATAAGGTCATTCCATTGGTCATTCACCATCAAAGAAAAGAAGGTGAAAAACTAATTAGGGCAAGAGCTAATATTTAAAAAATGGCATTACGAAAATAGTTGCATATTGAAAATGTTCACAGCCAATTTTAGCCTAATTTGATCTGCTCATGCAGATATATAAGAAAATGTCGGATGTAATCATCGGAAACTTTAAGAATAAATAAAAATGAAAGGAGGTTTAGAAAAAGTTTAGAAAACTGTTTGAAAAGAAAAAGAAGATTATGGAATATGGCTAAAGTTTTCTAAGAAGCTGAAGAATAATCTGAAGGCGGATAATATCTCAAGCATGATGTCATAATTTATTGAGTTTGGAAGCATGTTAAGATAATTTATTTATATAATACAGAAGTATTCAAAGAATTTAAAAACAATTACATTTAAGTGTCTCGAAAGAAAAGTGGGGTGCCAGAATGAAATTAACATCCCAAATTTGAAAATTTGAGAAGTTTTTCAATTTTGATGAACAAACGTTAAAATTTGTCCAACAAATATACCAAAAAGGGCCACAAAACGATTGCATTAAACAAAATTTGGATATTTTATAGATGAAGGGCCAATATTACGTGTCGATCAACATTTCGTACTATATATGAGTAAAATTTTCTATAAGAGAGGGAGGGGGATTTGAACTTTTCACACATACGAAAATAATACATGCATCCGTGTGTCTTGCGTATATCCGTGTGCACCGGACGTAACTCGGCTGCAATCATCCCTGAGCACTTCCGAGAGATGCATCTCGAGTATAGTAATTAAAGTGAAGTTAATTCTCGTTGTACTATGGAGGTGGCAATTAGAATTGGCGTATTGTCACATTTATATATACATAGAGGAACAGTTCTAGCTAGAAATATAGACATTTACACATATATGGATGAGATAGTTACGTATAAGTATATGCAAGGAATGAGGCACGTTTTGTGCATTAGTGAGGCGAGTTTCTGTCGCTCCAACGCCCTTCTGAAAGTTTGTCTTTAGACTTGTGACACCGGTTTAATTGCAAATGTCAACTGTCTCTGACGTCACGCCCGTGATGTTATTCGCCGAATTCACCACCAATTGATGAGAAGAAAACTTTCGTCATTGACAAAATTTAAGGGAGAAAGGGGGAAGGGCTTTTAGGGGAAAAGGAGAATTCAAGAGAAACTTTTATAGCCCTGTTACGATGGAGCGGAGATTTCGAGAAATTTTACATATCATTCAGGCATCGAAATCCTTGGAATCTTTCAAAAGATACAAAAATCTAAAAATCCTTTAAAACTTTTGAAACACCTTGAAATTTTTGAAGTCTCTTCAAATGAATAGATTAATTTAAAATAATATTATAAATTCTTCTACGCAACAATCAAGGGGGTGGGGTATCACGGTCTATTGTTGCGGTAGCGTTACAAGGGGCAAAGAGAGTTCAAAAATCGTTTAAAAAAGCATTACGAAATAAATGAACAACCCCTATAAGTTACACTCATAGTAATGTATGAGGTAGAGGATTTTAAGGTTTAATATCCATTTTTCAGTGTGATAACTGTCGCGAGTTTCTCGTACAAAGTTATGGTCAAACTAGGACGGAGTACACTTCGCTCGTGTACGCACAGAACCAAACTTAAACTATTGTTTCCCTCAGGGCATCTCTTTATTATAGTTTCGAAACCACCCACTCGTCCTTGATGCGTTGCATAATCTATATTAACCTAACTTCTGCTTTGTTAACTTCATACATATTTATAATATTATAGAACTCAATGGTCGTAAAAGTACGTAAGTGCAAAAAGAAATTTTAGGGGAAATAAATAATCAACGAAAACAAATCATACATATAAATTATTTTAAAAAGTTATTCATCTGAAAGGAATTGAATGAAATTCACTTTTCTTTGAGACAGATTTAAAAGACGGAATTGCTACTCTTTAGAATCTTTTTTTAAGTGATTTACACGATTAAGATTAAAAAACAACATGCAAAAGTTGTTATCAAAAAAAGATGTTCGCCCTCTACATATACCATTACCGGCTCTTCTCACCGGACCTTGGTTGAGATAAAAAAAAGTTTTTAAAAAAAAGTCAGCGAACTTTTCCGATACTTCATGCATTGGCATGCAGCAAAATATATCTACAAGTATCAGCGTTATTGTAGCTTCGATTCGTGTACTCAGAATAAGGAGTTAGTAGTATTAAATTTATTTATTAAATTTATTTAATAAAATTTACTTAAATTTATTTAAATTTATTTATTAAATTGACTAATTTTATATTGAAGATTCAAAAATGAAAGATTTAAGATTGAGGGGTTGAATTTTACTTACATGCGAATATTAGAACAGCGATAATAATGAGATGAACTCACCTGTAACAAAAAAGACAAAATATATTAATAGAAGTAATAAAAATGGGTACATTTTTCTTAAGATTAGAGTATTTTTTAAGCTTTATGTTCAGAGAAGTGTTATTGCAAATTAGACATTTACGAGACTCCCCTAGGATAATGTCAGAAGTTCTCACGAATCAAATGAATAAAGCAGAAAAACGAGAAGCTTAAGTGATAATAAGGCATGACCTGAATAAGATTCTAATACATAAATCAGCCTAAAAAAGCCTCGAGCTTGGCACAAGATGAAGACGGAGTCTAATGTTCTTCAACCCCACTAAATACGTCCTCACTTTGGCAGATCGACCCTGATACTATAGAGACAAGGTGCTAAATCTTAAAATTTCCAAATTTATGACATTTGACAAGAATTCATTCAATCTGAGACACGAATTTAAATGGATTTGAGTTTTTTAAATTTAAAGTTTCGAAATAAGTAGAAAAGGATCAAGTCGGATCAGAAACCAGTTTCAAAAGTCAGTAGAAATGATAAATCAGTATAAGCAATGGCAAAACTGGAGTGAACCGAAATGTTTAATAGATATAATACATACATACATTGCACACATAATATGTAGTATGTAACAACCCTTATAATATAAACGTCCTAAAGTCAAAAGCCTAGCATTGCAGGCATGCACTGCATTAATAATAAAATGACAAATATGCCTCAGCTATGGGAATCATAAATCTGATGTGTTAGTGAATGGCTCAGGCTATCGCATTGTGAATAGATCAGGAACCCCATTCAAGTTCGCGGCTTCTATTCAGCTTGCAAAGCCGTGCGATATTTCGGATGGAAGGAACTTAAGGAGTGAGTCTGTGTTCTCCAGTTTTCACCCATTCCACAGATGCAGATATGCTCGTGTACCTCTCTTTTTTATATACCTCACTCAACACATAGGTGTAGGTTCTTAATAAATGCACCAGAGTTCTTTCAAACGTCGCATCTCTCCAGTTCCAAGACGTCAACGTTCTATGAAACCGCAAAGATGTAATGCGAGAAGCGATTCAAAAGCCGGAAAAAAATTCACAATTTAGAGCTCGACAACGAATTTTGTTTATTAAATTTCGCTTCAACAGTTTTCTCATTATTTCTTTCATTCAAAGTGGAAATTTTAGTTTCAATTTAAAATAAATTACATATTTATATATAGTTATTTATATATTATATTTATTATATAATTATTATATATATAGTTACATATTTGTTTTATAAATATTTGAAACACCAACATCGCAGTAATTGAGACACTTACCATATCTGACATAATATTGCATTCGAGCAACATACTTGTATCAAAACTTATAAGTTTTGATACTTAAAAGAATCAAAACAAGTATGATATAATTACTGCAAGTTATTTCTAGATTTTTTTAACGAAACAAAAAAGAAAGTTAGTGTAATATTTCATTAAGGGTCTGTAGAAAATACAAATGTCTAATTACGAGCCCATTGCAGATAGAAATGTTCTGGCCCTTGAGAAAACTTGAATTAAGCGACATAATCGATTTTGTTCTTAAATAGAAAGGACTAAAACGAAATGAAGAGGCTGATATCCGCTCCCTGAATAGCTGTGGAAGTGGGTAGTTTAAGATTGCATGAAAAATATAGCAGAAGCTGGAAGATATCCGTTCAACGGTTATTTAACCCGAGTGGGTCATACCACTAATACAAGAGCTAAAAAAATTCATGAGAAATTGAAATTCGCTCTAAAATGGGCACTTTTTCTTTTTAAAAAGAAAACATTAAAATCATAAATGGTAGCAAAACAATGTAGTTCATCTTAGAAAAAATCTAACGAAGCGGAATTTTTAAAAGCTTTGTATAGACTTATTTGTTAAGAACAGAAAGAGAGCCAGCCGTCAAGTGTTAATTAAGCGTATATGTAATTACAATTCGGACATAAGCGATCCAGTTTATTTCGGTTTTTTAATTCAATTGACAAATGAATTTTCCCAACCAAGACGAGAATGATGTATTTCTCCTATTCATTTATAGCTTTCAAGTGTGTGGAGATATGTGAAACCTTTCCATTTCAATGAGCATTATATTTGGATAAGACTAGAATACTAGGAATCCAGAAAATTGATTGTTTGAGCAAAGTTACATCGAAAGTTTGATTGGATAACAGAAGCTGAGGGCCGAAGCCGTATATATACTGTTCTTGTCGAAAGTTGGAGGAAAGTTTTATCTCCTAAGAATTCCCACAATTTGGAACTTGATACCAGAAACTTATGGCCATAGAAATTAACAACTAAGGGTAAAAATTGAAAACCCGACCGTTCCTTGTATTTTCGGATAATTCGTATAACAAATGCATGATTTCAACTGATTTTCATGCTATTTTCACGAAGAACGAATGATATCAGAGACATATAAAAAATATCACATGTGCCACGGGGAGAGGGACTTTTTCCCCTTAAAATAAAGATTTAAAAAACTTCAAAGTTCAAAGTAAAGAAAAATAGTTTTAGAAACGTTGCATGATGATTGATTTCATTGGAAGAAACATCCTTTTATTCTTTCCGACTGATTTAGTTTCTGAAGAATTGAAACCAACAGATTTCCATCCTTCACGATGATCAATGTCATCCGGATGTTTTCGCGGCTTATTACCATAATCCCCGAGGCATTTCATTTTCTCAAATTTCGATTTCCATTGCAGTCTTGGCTCCAACGAAGGATAAACTGTCATCTGTGACATTCCCCAAACCAAAGCAGTGCAAAAGGGACTCCAGACCCTCAAGCTACAAGCCAACTTACTAAAAATCCTCTACCCCATCAAGTTTCCCGTTTTCACCCTCTTAACATCGGTTTTTTACAGAGGAAAATAACCAGTCATCGTTTTATCCCCATTACTTTTTCCAGCCCTTAGCTATTTCTCGATATTAATTAAAATTAATAGACATATCTTACATCAGGGAAATGTAAAATACCTATTTGGAAAATATCAATTTTGCAAAGGTATTAACTTAGTGTTTACAGTTCACGTTTTACTGCTCAAAACTGATGTGAAGATAGGAATATTATTTAACTGATTTACTAGAATTATTCTCGCTAATTTGCCAGGTTTCGAAATGATACGGTCCTTGAACAAGGTAGTTAATAATTCTAACTGCCAGAATCATTACGATTAATATTAAGTGCATAATATTAATAGCCCCAGATAATATGGAAATGGTCAAGCAGACCATTAATTTTATGTTGGAAATCATAAACATGTTATTCAATGTTATAAAACAATTTAATGAAATTTGATATAAAATAATAAAAAAAATTACAATAAAATATATCCTCAATGTTATTTTCAGCCTATAAAAATTTCCATATAAACCTATGGAAACACAAATATTTTTAATGGCACCAAATTGTTGGTTTAAAATTTTTGCCTAACTATATATAATTCTTAGAAGTGTGATAAATCACTTCATGTAGAGCGTTACTGTTTTAGAGGAATTATTGTGAGAGAGTCTAAATAAGTGAATGAAAATTCACGCATGCGAGCAGAGATTTTATAGAAAAATTTAGATTCACGTTCCCCATGCATGGAAGTAGAGATGGTCGAGGAGTAATCATTTGCTATTGATCCGTAAATCCCGTGAATGCTGGCTTATTTTAGCTACTGTATCGGAAAACGGTAGACACTGAAGGCATATATACATATATACATATATATATAATCTTCCATAAACTATGTAGATATTATACACATGTACAGAGAGATTATTTGGTCTTTATGCAAGCTTTACATTTTATTTATTTAATATGGAAGAAAATTTTGGTCAAACTCAGAAGAATTCAAAACAATTCAATATCAAGATGAATTTGAAAAATGTCAAACGCTTTGAAAATATTTCTTTTGCAATCATCAATATTTCATAAGATTTTAAGACATTTTTAGTTATTTTAAAGAATCTCTATAGTGATTTCAAGTGATTTAAAATGATATCAAGAATTAAAAAATATTTGTAAAAGATTTTAAATGATTTTCAAAGCTTTTAAATAATTTCTAACAATTTTAATCTAAGTGATTTCAGGGAATTTTAAGAGATTGTTTTAATTATCCGGAAAAAGATTTTCAAACCGGAAATAACTCAGAATTATCCTATAATTTCAATTTCAATAGTTTTTCATATGATGTATGACTGCGAATTCACATATATCTAATCTTCCATAAATTATGTAGATATTATACATATGTACAGCAAGATTATTAGGTCATATGATTGTGATGACTGGAATATTCATATTCAAAATTGCACTAAACTATATATGAAGCTGTAGTAGAGAAAATAATAATTATTTTTACGTAGACGCGTGACTATAAAGTTACTTAATGGAAGACATTTATATCATTTCACTCTGCATGAAAACTTCCTTAAAGCAAATTCATTGCTAGTATAACATAAAAGAAAGTTGTCATCCTGAATTTCTGCTTTTCAGTTTCATGAGGAAACAAGTGCTTGATGACACAGTCGTGCCTTCTGAATATTGGAAACATCAGAATTAAATTAATATTTTTATAGACAATAGATATCAAAGTAATTTGGACAGTGAGCAATAATCAATAGCAATTTTTAGATTAAAGGAATTGTGCATTAAAATGAACTGTTTTTGCATTGATAATTTGATATTAAGTTAATACAATTTTACCAAAAGCAATCATGATTAAATTAATTTTGTACTGTTTGCTATCCTAATGAAGGATTTTAGAAGGTTTAATGCTTGAGAAACCAATTTTCGATTTAAATTACTGTTAAAAGAGAAACGAATTTCCAGCAAGTAAATGCTGAAGCGACTATGAGTCAAGTAGCAGGGTTTCCTCACTGAAGAGCTTTTCATTCAAATTGGGTTAAAAGCTTGAAGTATAATGTATTCTGCTATCCGAGACTTCAATTTCTGTAGAAGGGCTTCTTTTTTATCAAAAAATATCCTTCATTTTTTACATACGTAATCGATTTCTTTAATTTCACGAATTTTTTTAATCATTGTGAACTGAATAATTTGAAATTTAATTTAAGAAATTAATTAATATTTTATTTAATGCCTTGAAGGTGTTTACGATTTCAGAGATTTCAGAAAATCTCAAAAGATTTTAAAAGGTTACAAAACTCTTCAAAGAGATTTCTGATTAATTTGAAGCACTCAACATATTAATTGGAAAAACATAATACATATTAAATATAAATAATATTGTTCAAGATTACCTGCTCTACGCAAATAAATAAAATGGTCCTTTTCTATATGAGTTACACGTACCTGAAACAGAAAATAGAATCCAATTAAAAGGTGGCACTTTGAGTTTCGAAATTGACAAACTTAATGTTTCATAACTAAAAAATTGAAGGACTTGAAATCTTCATTGAGTAGAAGGAGAAGTGTAGTAGAATTTAGTAGAATTTAGTAGAATTATAGTAAAATTTCAGAACAAATTTGAAATACGAGTTAAATATCATCAACCGCTATTTGGCTCGTAATGAACAAGTTTATTTAAATTGGATCTTAAGAAAATTTATGGCTAACGTTCTAAGGCGAGAAAATTCCAGGAGTGGGGCAAATATTAATTAGAAGAAGAAATTGCAATAGGAAGAATTCCCTGGTGTCCTTATAACTCCTGAAATTAGACGAATAAACTCCTTTCCCAGGTTACCTCGGAACCTGGTTTTGTTATAACTCTCTTCCCGCTGGGACAGACAGACTTTGTTTAATTTACTCGAAAATTACTGTCATTTCCGACGGGGAATTAGAAGTGATATCTGCTTAGGTGCAAAAGTCACGTCCAGGGATTTTCGTATAAATAGTAAGTTCCATTTTGAATCATAGTTATTGCATTCAGTAAACATCTTGGACCTTTCGACCTCATTTTATGATTAAATATACTTTAAGTAATCAACATTATTTAAAGAAAAGAAACAGATTTAACTTTGAAATTTTGTATCGCAAAAAAGTTTGTAACGCTGTTTACTCATCGAATCCATTGTACAAGTTAAAATTTGTTTAGATGAAAGAAAACGATGTGCCCAGATTAAATTGCAGATTGAAAGTTGAAAGAGAGTTTTACTCTCACACACTGAAGTCTTCCAGCCTTGCGTTGTTATCAGAAACCAGAAACCATCCCAATTGAATGCTATAGAAAGCAGGAAATTTTCTTGTGGAATTCTAATCATTGCACTTTTAAAACTTTCAATGGAGTCATCAAATATGAAGAATCCAGTTAGAAAGTGAAGAGAGTATTGCGAAGGAAATATGAACTGAAAACTAGACATTTAAGAGAAATGTTTGTGGGTTATTTATAATACTAGCATTGTCATGCTTAAATTTTAGTAAACAAGATAGAAAGAAATATTTAGCAGTGTGTTATTTAATTATTATTGTACAACGATGACTGAAATTTCAAGAAGAGAGGGGAATATAAAGCGATAGAGATTCGAACGTTTCTATGGTATGTATAGAGAGTAGAGAATTCGATTGATACGATACAGATTACAGATACATGGTAAACCTCCAACTGTCAGAATTAGTCAGAACCTTCGGAGATTCCATTACCCGATTGATATGTGTCAAGCTCGCTGCATACGTCACTGCATGTCTAACTCTCCTGATTTTACTCTTCTCGTGTCTATTGCATTATGATCCTAACAATCAGATTTCAATTACTATTATATAACTCGTCCTTCTGAAGTTAATTTTAATAGATATATAATAATCATGAAGGATTCGTTTATTACGATCTACTAAATTAAAAAATTTCCACTCCACTAAATATAAAAGTAATTCATAGACCCACGAAGAAAAGTTAAGAGTAAAAAATGATTAAATAATAGTACACCGAGAAAAATATTTTCTTCGTTTAAGAGGATTCCTCTTATTCTGATGCAAGTTTTCCTCTACAATATGGTATATAAAGTTTTCCTCTTAATTTTAGAGGATTATTCTCTTCTAGAAAGTATTCCTTTCAAATAAAGAGGAATCCTCTTAAAAGTAGAGGAAAATAATCTAATTCATAGAAGAATATGCTCATTTTTGAGAGGATTCCATAAAAGGAATTTTCCTCTTAAAAGAAGAAACTATTTTTCTCGGTGTATTATAATAATAGGTATTATACTATCGAAAATTGAATGAATTTGCTCTCAAAGTCATGAGAAAGTCCCATTTCTCTGATAGTCTGATCTGTGTAATCCTATCTTAAAAAAGTGGTGTCACGAAATGTCTCGAAAATCTCGCATACATTGTTGTTGCAAACCTGATTGGCTTTTGAATGACTTGAAGTTGAAAGAAGAAAAACAAACTAATGGCGCAAAAAACTTTCAGAAAAACTTTCGAAATTACTTTAAAATTCGTTAAGATTTCTTAAAACTCTCCAAAACCTCTCGAAATCCTTCAAAAATTCACAAAAACGATTAACATCATAAATGTCTTGAAATCCAAGTTGAAACTCGTACGTAAAAAGTTTTACAAATTCCTAAAAATATCTTAAAATTTCTTAACATTTAAAATCTCTTAAAGTCTATAGAAATCTTATCAAATTCCATAAAATTCTTAAAAATTCTACAAAATCTTTTAAAAATTAGAGAAATCAATAAAATTTCCTGACAACTTTAAAATTCTTTAAACCCCATAAAATACTCTAAAACTGATAGAACTCTCTTGAAATATTTTAAAATTTATAAAAACTTGTTAAAATTCTTAAAAACTGTTGAAAATATTCTTTAAATTATACGATAACATTTAAAGTTCCTTGACGTCCTTTAAAATCTAATAAAATTATTAGAAATTTCATGAAATCCTTAAAATTCTATACAATCTTCTAAAAATCATAAAATCCTTTAAAATTGTTACAAATCTCATAAAATTTCACAAAATTCTTTAAAATTCCATAAAATATTTTGAAAATTATAAAAATCTCTTGACTTCTTTTAAAATTCCTTAAAATTCCTTAAAATACTCTGAAACCCTTTGAAATATCTCTTAAAATTCCTCGAAACTTCATAAGATTTAAAATCCCTTAAATTCTCTTAAAACGCTGAGAAATCTTTTCAAATCACTTAAAATTTCATGAAAACCTTCGAAATTGCTTAAAATTCGTCAAGATTTCTTAAAACTCCCAAAAACCTCTTGAAATCCCTTAAAAATCCAAAAAAATCATTAAAATCACAAATCTCTTGAAATCTATGTCAAAATTAACAAAAATCTCTAAAAATTCATTAAAAAAAACTCTTGGAATTTCTTAACAAATAGAATCTCTTAAAATCCTTAGATATCTTATCAAATTTCATGAAATCCTTAAAAATACTACAAAATCTTTTAATAATTAGAACAATCTAATAAAATCTCTTAAAATTTTACCACAATCTTCGAAATCCTTTTAAATTCTACAAATTTTTTTAAAAATCATACATATATAGAAATTCTTTTGAAATCCCTCAATAAAATTATCTGAAAAACTTTAAAATACTTTAAACCTCATAAAATATTTTAAAACTCATAAAAATCTCTTGAAATCTTTTTAAATTGATGAAAACCTTTCAATATTCTCATCAGAAACTTCTTGAAATGTTTTAAATTTTACAATAACATTTAAAGTCTCTTCACGTCCTTTAAAATCCATTAAAATTATTAGAAATCTCGTTACATTCCATGAAATCCTGGTAATTCTATAAAATCTTTTAAAAATCAGAAAATCTCTTAAAATTATTAAAAAAACTCTTGACATCTTTTAATATTCCAGGAAATTTCATTGTAATATTTAAAATTCCTTAAAATCCCTTAAAATTCTTTGAAACCTTTTGAAATGTCTTAAAATTCCTGGAAACTTCACAACAGGATTTAAAATCCCTTAAAATCTCTTAAAACACTCTGAAACTTTTTCAAATCACTTAAAATTTCACAAAAATCTTCGAAATCGCTTAAAATTCGTTGGAATCTCTTAAAGTTCTTAGAAACCTGTTAATATTCCTCAAAATTTCAAAAAATTTAAAATCCCTTTTTAGCTTTAAAAATTCTCTTGAAATTTCATGAATTCCGTTAAAATTTCGCGAAATATCCTGAAATACCTTAAAATTCTATGAAATCTTTTTTAAAATCCTAAAAATCTTTAGAACTTCGTAAAAATCACTTGAATATGGTCAAAATTTATTAAAATTCATAGAAATCTCTTGAAATACCTCTCCAAAAAATGATGTAACGAAATGTCCCTAAAATCTCGGTTAAATTATTGTTTCAAACCTACTCTCTGAATTTGAATCAGCAAAATTTCATTGATTTTTTAATGACTTGAAATTTTAAGAAATTAAATAAATAATCGTGCGCGTAGCGCACGTGTTGATCTGCTAGTGAAGATATAAAGTTACTTTAGAAGGGATTGGGCATTAATTCAATAAAATTTAATTGCGAACAGAGCAAAGTCCAGGGAAAAAAATTGTTCTGCTTTGGAGGTGTAAAGTGACATGGAAAATATAAAAGCGTCTTTTGAATTCACGCTTTTCTGAATTCGATTACGAGTTCCTACATTCATCGAGGTAGCTTCTTTTCAAGGGATGTTGGTTCCGAGAAAAGGATGCAGTAACTAATGCCTCACCCACGTTTATGTTATGATGTAGGAGATATAACTGTATTTTTATAGGGAGTCGCAATGAAGGCCTTTTTTGAATTAAACCACGACTCCTACAACTCCAGGAAAATGTAAAATCCCTTTAATTGCATTTCATCCTCTTAATGCATTTTCACAATTTTCTCAAAAACATAAATGCTAAGCATAATATAAATAAATATATATAATAAATAAAATATACCTATACTAATCAATCAAAAGTATAAAAATTTACATCAATGTGGATATTGAATTTGTCCAACAAATAAAAAATTGTTTTTCGCTTCATCTCTTGTTACCTTTTCGTTGGGTATTTTGGAAATTACGATCTGGTTTCTGTCATTGAAATTGGTTTGGCCCACTTTATCCCTTGATACATGCAAATTCATTGAATTCTACACATACAAAGAACAGCGTGAAAGCTCACGTGATCAGCGAATGTTTTGTTGTATGAGAACACATGATATCAGTTGTGGAAACCACGAGTCATCTCTTCATGAATTGGGCATCATTACATGTAAAAGGTTCCTGAATTCTACATTAATATCGCACGTTGCTCATTGAAACGCAAATTACTCCATCATTTTATGATCGAGGCTATTAGTTTAAATTGTTGTAATTTCTTTTCTGCAATGCTGGTTCATTATGCAAAATAGACTGTTTAACTCTCATTTCATTGAATGAAATAAGTTTACTTTTATACTGAGGTAAAGGCTGTCATTGATTCAATGCGGAAAAGGAAAAGAAAAAAAGGTTCGGCTGATTTTAGAGAGGAAATACATTGTTTCTTACGACTTTTGGGTGGTGCAGACTTTTAAAGTACTTTTAATGTCCACTTTGGGTTGCCTTTTTCCTTTAGGTACTACTTTCCAACTGCAACTCGGCGTCCCGACCATAAGTCGAATACAGAAACCGTGCTTGGATTGTGAAAGCATTATTTAAGGGAAGCAAAATTGCTCGCAATTTGCAAAAAGTTGTATAATATTATTATTTAGTTAATCATGTTTTAAAGAATACTATATATGATCCAAAAAAACTTCTCTCTCTTAAACAATATAGAAAGATAAAATAAAATATAATATATTTTAGAAAAAATATCAAACTTTAACAAATAGGAATAATGAATTTCTGCGGGAAGAACTTTAGTGAAAATTCTGGAAATTTGTCAATCACATTTCTCGCTCAATTTAAAATGTCTTTTTTACCGAAATAATGGGTAATTAACTGCAGAAGCTCTTTAGTAGTAAAATCTTGAGTGAAGGTGACGTGTGCAAGTTGAAACCCACTTTTCCGCGATGTGATTTTTGCTTGAAAGCATCAACTCTCCAAGCAATCTGCATTGCCACCCACCCCCGTTTTACATCCTGAAACTCAACAGTCAATCCCCTTCTGCCTTTCAGTATTGTTTGTCGAGCGGCCATTCATAACAGGGTTAATTAGTCCACGCTCCAGTTAATGAAAATTGAATCCAAACGACCGACTACGTTCTCCTGTTTATATATTATTTATTATAAATTATGTCTTGTTATAATAGCGTCTAATTATATAGTAAATAAGTTATCGAATTAATCTACCTAATCGGCAACTCAAATCTTGCTGATTTCTGGGTTTTTTTTGCTTTCTTAAGATCGAATGGAAATAAACAAATAAATGAGAAGAGCCAGCAATAAAAATGGTTGCCTCGCAATACAGTTCAAGTATACAACTGAATTGCGATCAAGCTTCTTCTAGATTCGGTTTTTATGTGTAAAAAAACATAAAGTTGATGGAAAGAGTTTCTTGCTGGTATATAACCTCGTGATTTTCTCTTGTGAATTCAGCGTGAAGAGTAATTCGAATTGGCAGATTCTCATGAGGAAAGTGGCAAAATTAAACTTTTATCACTCCCTATTCCCCTTTTTTACGACGGTGCATTAAGATTTTACGTAATCTTGCGTAACATTCACCTAACATTAAAACTCGCACCAAGGAATCGATTATCACTTAAGAGAATACCAATTACAAATTTATTTCACGTACTGCATCTCTGATTTTACATCTACTTTCTGAATTAAACTCTGAAATTTAATAAAGAACTTTGTACAATTTCAATCTCAACCCTTGCTTATTTTTAGAACTCTTACAATTTCAGAAAGTCGGTATCAATGAATTATTTTAAGGATTTTTCCAGAACTGGTTACTTTTTCTGCTAAATTTACCGCATGTCAAAACACGTCTGCTTGTATCGAATGAAGGGTGGGAAACCCTCGTGTCTCTAGACTAGACAATAAGAAGAGAGTCGAAAAAAAGAGGCGAAGTGTAAAAGAGAGAGTAACAAGATTGCAGAGTGATGCATTTCGGTGAAGAAAAGAGAGGTGCTTTCACCCTGTGTAGATCTTAAGACAGAAAGGGTCAAGGGGTGAACCCGAAGGGGTAGGAGGAAAACTGTAAGTAAAGTGCTTCTTAAGTCCCTATAGGCCAAGACTTATGTACAAACCTAAGACTAAAATGCCTCGTCTCTTCTTCCATTCTTGTTCGCTTCCTGAAGGCAAGGCACCCCTTTTCAGCCCCCTTTGCCCCTTTTTCTATGTCTTTTTTAGCCAGAGGGTGTAGCGAGCAGCCGCGTTAAGCCGTGGAGTATGTTTGTAAACTATTCGAACAGTTGGAAGACTGGAATAAACTTCTCTGAAATATCATGTGCGAATCGACCGAGAAATGTATGGAAACATTTTCTGGACATCACTTGTCGACGTATACGATTATGCGAATGTAGAATTTTGACGTTTTGAATATGAGTCGAGAAACTCTGACAATGAAATATTCGTTCTGCTATTTAAACGAAAAGAATGAGGAGGAAGATAATTTCCGTGTGTTGGGGAAAATTGCCATTAATCTTGTAGATCGCACTGTTGCGTTTGCGTTGAGGCAAAATGTAATATTCCTGAACAAATTAACTTTTGGCATAAAATTTTTATATAAAATAATCGCGATTTAATAGTAATTAAATTACAATTAAAAGTTAGATTATTAAAATAAAGAAAGATGCATTAAAAGCTAATTTTAGCTAGGAATTTTATCAGATTTTTGATGTTAAAATATATATGAAGATAGCAAATGACCATCAGAGAAAAAGAAATTCTATTTACAAAAAATGCAATTACTAGATTTTCTCCCATTCTCGATGTTCAGTGGTTACCGCTTTATGTGTTGATTCTTTCGATACCGGCCGCCATAAAAAAAAAGTTTATTACACTTGAATAAACGAGATTCCACATTTTCTACTATTTTTTTGTACATTTGTGATATTGGACAGGTAAATAAATTGAAATTCTCCAATGTGATATTCAACTGGGAATCTCTTGCTCAATCTATTTGCACGTAGCTTTTGCAAACTTGGAAAAAAAAGTATAAGGAATGGTAATCGAGTGAAAGTACGTGCGAACAAGTAAAGTTTAGGTTTAAATCATAGTGAATGTAGTTCGCGGTTATCGATTGGATGTTTTCAAAGGCAAACTATTTCGATATCAGAATGTTCTGTGAAAGGAAATCGGAAGAAACGAAATAAAGAGCAATCTCAGTAAAAGTTGACTTCAAATGTCAACCTACCGAAGCAAAGGATCGAATGGGAAAAATAGATTTTCATAGAAAACAAGGAAAGCTTTTTTGTGTAGATACTGTAGATAGGAGAAAGTTCATAGATTTCCTTTTTCATTTACCTTCCACAAAGGAGATTTTTCTACCTATTTATATTTGATACAGTCTTTTCTTTCCGAAAATCTCGTGAATAGAGATTTTTCTGAGAGAATCATTATTTTAAAACTGTAAACAATAAAAGAAGTATATATAAAATTTAATTAAATGCTTATTATAGTTTTAGATCTGAATTTAAGTTAATTTGACTTGATTTAAGTAAAGCTAGACTTGAAATTAAGTTTGTATCACGTTTTCTTTTTCAGTGCTTATTATAGACACTTTTTTCCTTCTAGATCTGAATATTCAAATGAATGAATTTTTTTATTGACTGAATTTTAAACAAGAAAATGTTTTAAAATATGGATTCACTTGCATTGAAAATAATTCTGTATGAAGAAAACTTGTAATGTCTATTGTTATTTCTAAAAATTTTAAGATACGTAATTCAAAGCATTTTATAAGACTTTTCTAAAAATATTAGTATCATACTTTTAATTGATATTACTTATTTTACACAATTTTCTCGAGCACGTGTGTACCTAACATAAATAAGAAAATACGTTTTATCGAATATTTCTCAGATTTCAGTCTCTCCGATCTTTCAACGTCATTTTTGCAGCACGTGGTCTAGATTTCAATCTCAGTGACTTACTCTCGTACCGTAGACTACTTCCGGTGTGCCAGGCAGAATCCCGATGTGGATCGCATCGTCTCTGAACAAGGGTTATAATTTATTTTCCCCGGGTTGAGTAGAATTTGATTTGACTCTTGAGGAGACTGCCATAGGTAAACTTATGCACCAGGGTCTATTCGGCCGATTTGCAATCCTATTAAGGGAGTCACCGGCGAGGAAGGAAGGAGACAAGAGAGCTAGAGAGGGCTGAAAAGGGAGACAGGGGCAAAAGTATTGATCACCGGTTTGTTCGGTCACAGAACTAGCAGACGATGCGAACTGGCGAATCTCTATTGAAATTCTCAACGCTGCATATTAATGCCACCGCATAAATCCCGGAGTCTCGATTTCCGCTAACCGCTTTGGTTTATACAGTCATCCATCCATCTTACTATCAATTGCATTTCCCTCTAGATGCCTCCTCTTGATCCGACATTTCCAACTTTAGACTTTATCCCAACAATTATTTTCTTACTCCAGAAACTTCGAGCCTTGAATCAACACTATTCATTGGTAGCAGAATCACAGAACATTGAAAACAACAAAGAACTTACACATAAAGTAGAAGAAATCTCTTGAACCAAAAAGAACAATAGAAATCTTATTTTAGATCCCCCACAATGGTTGATAACAGAATTGGAGAGCAATTTTCTACAAGTTCTAAAAGAAATTGAATAAGAATTTCAACCACAGCAGCAACTTCTTCTCAGAGATAAATCAAGACTTCACCATGGAAGAAATATATATTAAAATCAATAAACATTTGTGGTTTATAAGATAACCATTCGAGACAGTCGAGACACGGAGTCTCCCACATTAATAACATAATGACATATGTTTTCGTATTTTTTAAGGATTCATCAACTAAATTCATGAAATTGTTAATATTACCTTCATAACTCTCTAAATACATCGTTTATTATTCAGCAATGGAGGGATCTCAGGAAATCTACTCATAATGGTATCAAACCATGAAAAGACCAAATTAGGATAAAGCTAACAACTCTGCGAAACTAGGTAAACCTAAATCGATTTGTACTCCAAGAATATTTATATAAATAACGTTAGATTTAATCAAGGTGTCTATTAATTCACCTGGAAAATTTGTAAAATCTTGAATTATCTGGGAGTTCTAATACACAGAAAATATACCATGAATTTGAAAGGATTTTATGGAATTTTATGGGACGTTTAACGAATTCAAAATACTTAAAGGGATCATCACGAATTTCAAGGGATGGAAGAAAATCTCAATGAATTCAAATGGATCAAAAACAAGTTAGAACCCAACTTGGGCCCTAATGTATTGGGACATATGTATTTTACACATGGTTAGCGAATTTATGTGATGGGATTACAAATTAGTGAAAACCGTGAAACTATAAGCATAATTGGACTGAAATTAATTGTACTAATTACGAAGAGGAAAATGGGATTGTCTTTGACTTGAAGATTCCTAGCGTGAAACACAATAATGTTGCACGTGACTGTGTACAGACAAGCCCATACCTTGACTACTCGGCGATTGCAAACGCGCAAAAGCTTTTAATGCATTCGCTCTCAAGCGCATACACCAGACGCGTTATTCCGTTTCTCGCTGAATAACGCTCTTTTTGGATGTTTTACTTTTTGTTCTTGTACCGGATCGTTATATGTTTCTCAGTGGCAGTGTGGCGAGCATTTTCCAGAGTTAAAAACGAATCTCGCAGAATTTCATATTCGCGGTATTCCAGAAACGAGATTATTCCACATTTCATGGGGAACAAGATTTTTGTATGGTTTTCATTTAATTTCATCAAAAGGAGGTTAAAAGCCTGCTTAAAAATTTATGTACATTTAAAAATCGTTGAATTTCAAAAAACACATTGACAATATCTTTAATGAGCGGTTCAAAATTAAAATTGAGCTATCATTTTCACAACTGCAATAAAAAACTAATAAAAACTAAAAAGAAAAGTATTCGCACATACAGGTGAGATTTATTGTGTAAACGACAATTGACCTACTGATTTTTTTTAGAGTTTAGGTGTTGGTAAGTGAACAAAACTCGAGCAATCCGAGCAACCAACCATGACTTTAATTCAATGTATTTCAATTTGATCCAATGTATCAAATACTCGACGAGGTTATTTCTTATCTCCTAGCAGAGGCGCATTGTCACTTGACCTCAATGCCGAGGGTGTGGATTCACGAAGTGAAAAGTTGAGAGGGATTTTATGAGGATAATAGTGACATGAAAGAGAAAGAGAAGAAGAAGGGGGAGAGGGGGGTCAAAGAAGCCCTAAGAGACTTGGTAAAATCGGGAGTAAGGGGGTTACCAACTACACTCTGAGCAAGAGACTTGGCCTGTCCTTCCAATTCAGTTAGTTGTAATTGATAGTAAATCCTCTGCTTTGCTAAGCTTCAACAAAATTTTTAGGTTTAATGATTGAAAGGGTGAAAATGAAGCAAAGAATTCGGGGCTATTTTCCTTTGAGTATTTATAAATATTTATTTATATTTATTTATTTATATTTATTTATTTATTTATTTAGTTCTGGGTAGTCTTCAATCTATTAGAATTTATTGAATGAAGAACATATCATTCTAGATCAAGATTAATCAGCCTTGGAGATTTCTTTTACAACTTTGTAGATTTTTCAAGTAATAGGAATGAAAGTTAAGAAAGAAGAAGAAAAAGATGGATCACAACTTGGTGCCAAAGCGATGGGATGAAAGTTTATTCGATCTGCATCGAGTTTCCAATTTCATTTGATGCGAGACATGTGGAAAAATTCTTCAAGTGCTTAAATTATTCAAAAGTTGAAAATTACTTCAAAAGATGAAGATAGTTTGAGAAGTGCATTCGTTATTAAATATATTAACTGCAATTGAAATTTAATATACAATATGATACATTATGCAAAAGCTTTATAAAGAGTTTTACACTGAAAAAAATTTACGTTGGTTCAAGTAAACACATATACTTGGCTGATTCTACTTGAGACAAATTAATATTTCTTTACCATAAGAAAACGAATTTCTAGAATCAAGAAAATAATGGTATCAGTAAAATTACTCGGAGCAATTAAATATATATTAGAAACAAATAAATATGTAATTATTTCCATTCAATTATTTACTTGTATGTAATACATATAATTTATTAGGTCAAATAAATATTTTCTTAAGATGAGTAAATGAAAGTATGAATTTCTCCTTCTTGAATTAAGTATATTGTTTTACTTGATACAATATAAAAATTCTTGGTTCAAGAATATCACCATGGAGTATAGACATAAGGAGACCAAACTGTAATGCATGTACTTCACAAAAAACGTGCACTTTTCTGTTGTCAGATGTTCGTACACATACATGTACAAAATCACACTTACATATAGTACAGAACTTCTCGAGTGCAGCGTGCCATTCGCACTTTAAAAAAAATATGGCTGCCATTAATGTTTTTGTTTTGACAGGCCACTTCAAACTGCGATTTTTAAACTAATATGGATGAGGTAAGTAATATATTTACAATTAAGAATATATTGGACCGTGTTCATAAATATTCTGCGTGTGAAAGGTTTGAGGTTTCCTCCTGCGGTTATACGTGTGTAATGTCAGCTGGTAATGTTTACAACGGCAGCCATATTTTTTTTAAAGTGCGAATGACACGCCTCACTCGGGAAGTTCTGTACTATATGTACGTGTGACTTTGTACATGTGTATGTGTGAACTTCTGGCAACAGAAAAGTGCGTGTTTTTGAATGCACTAGTTTGGTCTCCTTATGTCTATTCTCCATGAATATCACAATCATCATTTATCATTTAGGTTATATGGACGTTTTTATTCAGACTCTTATAATGTCTTCGTAGGTGAGTGGAACATCGCCCGACTGCTGTCCCGGAGAGCGGAGACCCGTGTTCGATTCCCGCTAACCCAATTTTTCTGTTTCAGCTTATAATTTAATAATATCCTATATTTTCAGAATATACATATATGTAATAATTTCTAATGTTGTTCAATTCTAATTTAAATAAATAATAAATATAAAATAATGTTTAATGTAATAGTGTAGGTATATGTATATTCGGTTTCGAGATCGACATAATATGTGCAGTGTAGGTGAGGCTTGTGTGAAAGCACAATTTTTTTTTTTGGTATTCCAACTGTAGCATATAAATCCTTGATTCAAGTAATTCTTTATTCACATTAAAATCATAAATTCTTGGAATAAGAAAATTATATATTCAATCTGATCATATATTTACTAAATTTAAGAAAATATGTACTAGTTCCAAGCATTCCGTACCAAGTACTTATTTTCTTGGATCAATCTCATATGGTATGGTCCGTATGTAAGATGACCATATTCTTGATCCAAGATTGTTTTTTTTTTCAGTGTAGGGCAGATACGGAATAAAGGACATAAAATACATAAAGTTTACAACCACGGCAAGGGGAGAACATTAATCCGAGATTTGAAGCAGTGGTATTAGTGGCACATCTCTTGAGTGCGTCAATAAAGTTTCGCCTGCAACACAAATGCGTGGAAATTTGCGTGCACGTGCTTTATTGTGGTAATATTCGTCCGTGGATCGAAGAGAATAGGAGTGGACTGAATGGGCCATTTGTTGACCTGCGCGGACGCAAGGTGGCTCTTCAAAGAGATATACCATATTTACGAGAAGTCATAAAGTCTAATTTGATTCTACTTACTAAAACCCTCGAGTGTAAAACCAACAATTTATGTAACTAAAGCATACCAAATCCGACAATTTATTTTGAAATTTCAGCATATGGTTCTGTCCTCACAATATTGACAATATGCTGCAACAATCATGCTTTTACATTTTGAACAGACGTGTGCCTTAACCAGCGGTTCAGATTACATTTTCATGGCTCGGCTGTTAAAAATGCGTAAAGGGACTTGCAAAAGTGCTCGAAACACCGTAGGTATGGCATTTTAGGGTTCGATAAAATTTTTACATTCAGTTTTATCTGGTTACACATTTCTGTGGTGGAAAGAATTTAGCTCTCTCTTTTCAGAATAAATGGTACATTTTTGCATTCTGGTGATTAGTGAAAAAAATCGATACATCTCGATTGTTATTAGCGGAATTATAATTCAAACAAATAATATAAAATGCTCCTTCATTTTGATCGGAATCCTAAAAAGATTTACTTTTCCTGTAAAAGAGCTAGATCGAGAAGCCAAATTGGAAAAAGGAATCGAAAAAGTTATCTTTCTATAACGCGAAGACCTACAAATTGAGTTTAATCCAGATCGGTTGAGTCTTGAGTGAAGGGCTCATCAGAAAATTGAATTCCATGTAATTCGATATAGGAAGAAGCTAACAAATTGGGATATATATAATCGTCAAAAAAGTCGATTTCGAATTCCGTTTGGAAAATTACATCAACAAAAATAAGTGTTGAAATAATAATGCATGAAGCATGAATAAAGTGTTGAAACGTTATATGTATTATAGCTCATGATGTTTCAAGAGAAGGATTTTCTATCATCAAAAAGTTTGCTAACTGGATAAGAAGAGACTCGAAATGTACATTTGTGAAGAAACTTAGGTGTAACTAGGTGCTTTGGCCGGACTGGCTGCCAAAATATTGGTCATGAGCATAAACCAGGAGCTTGGACTTTAAAGGGATTTAATCATTACTCGCAGCTGTGGGGTCTCATCCAATAAGGAGAAACCCTTTCACGGTTACATGTAGACGTGTAAGAGACACTTCATAGTGAAAACACACATTTAAGTCCCTTGAATACATTAGCAGTGAGGTTACATCATTTGCATAAAGATTTATATATAGTGTTTTTTCAGTGCTAACTAATTTTTACACCATAAAAGGGATAAATTGCGTAACACTTTTACCCCTAATTTTTGCCCCTTCACTCCCTAGTATGAAAAGTCGTAACAACATCGTTTATGAAATATTTTAATATATTGAAATCCTTTAAATATTCTTTAAATTTCTTGAAATCATCTAAAATCCCTTGAAATCTTTGAAATCCTAAGAAATCTTCAAAATTCATTTAAAATCATTTAAAAGCTTTCTTGAGATCCATTAGAATTCTACGAAATTCTTTTAAATACCTTAAAATGCTTTAAAATACTTCGAAATCCCTTGAAAATTAATTTAATTTCTTTTTTTTCTAAGGTAACACCCCCCCCCCCCCTAAAGCTGTTTCGTAATTCATGGGCGCGACTAAGTTTTAGATTGTGTTAAAATGTTTTTTTATTTAAAACGGAAACACTGATTAGGACAGGTGATCGGATAGAGTTTTCTAACTTCGAACTGCTACAACTTTATCGTCTATCAGGAGATTTAACTGTAACTGAATAATGTCTTTATTCAGATCTTATATTTTATATTTTCCACATTTAAAAATTGAATATTTTCCCTGTGCTTCGTAAAAACTTTTGCCCCGTAACTAACTCAATTTCCACGGAACCTGCAAATTTTCAAGACCGTGAGCGCACACGTGTTTACTATACATATATGTTGCTCCTGATTGTTCCCCAGATTTTAAAAGAAAAAGCCTGTGAAATTAAACAAAAAACTTCACTGAAAACTCCTCTTCAGAACTTAAAGAGAACAATTTTTCTCTAAAAACTCATGTGTTGTTAAACATTAAATTCTACGAATAAAACGCAATTTATTTTGAGTTATGATATCAAACTTGCAACAGGCAAATTTAGTCACTATGCAAACTTTCCTGCACTTTGTAAACCATCTAATTCAATAGGTAAGCTAGATAATTGCGAGACGGTAATTGAGTTGAAAGAGGCAACTTTCCTCCCGTTGCTCGCTATACATGTATGGTATGGTCAATTTGACCGAAGTATTGCAGATCCATGGCCCGTACACGTTTTGAAAATAATCCAATATACCTATATAATTGAGTATATAAATTCATATTTATTAGTGACCGTCACATTTTTGCATAATATTGAATTTCATTTAATTTATATCATTTCAGCGAATTTAAATCATCTGTCATGATTCGGATTATTAAAATGGTTCTTCCTTTTTCTAGAATTACGCACAAGGTAATTTAGAATTTAAAGAAAAGACCTATTTTTGTCTAGACGGAAAGTGCAACACCTTTTCTAAAGCTACTCAGATTTTCTCCTGTGCTGTGAAAATTTCAGTGAAAACTTCTTCACTTATAACATTTTTCAATGTGCGGAAGTTCAAATATTTGTTTACTTATAGATGCAGCCTTGAAAGCATACAAAAAAGTTAAGTTAATTTTTGTCGCATTTTATGATGGATATAAAAGTTTCTTGTACCTTGCGATGGCCATTTTCTACCTTGAACACTAAATTCTTACTAAATCTAATCGTGTAACATGATCGCGAAGCAGTCTAAGAAAAATGTACCGAGTTTGCACTTTACACGGTCCAAGGAGATTTTGCTATATATATATACAAAGAGACACGCAAAACCAAATAATTCTTAGGTTGCTTTTTTATATCGAAATCGATTTCTAAGCAATTTCATTTCTACAAGTGCTTGCAATTTTCAACCAATATACATTAGTGAAATTTTAATGTTACCTGTATAAAGAGAAATCAAATCTTCCTTTTCAAAATGTGATTTACATACCTGAAACAAAAAATAGAATACATAATTAAAAGGTGATATATATAATTGCAATAAACAATTTTCATAATAAAATAGTGTTTGATATTTCCTATAACAACATTTTATGACATCATCATCAATATGTAAAATGCACGAGAAAAATTTGTATGCATTATTTTTTTATTTTAGCGTGATTTAGTGATTAAATCTCTAAAACGGAACACAAGATAATTCCACTTGCTGTAATGAAATATGTTGTACAAAAAGTGTGGAGCTAATTATCTTAGGAAGAATTAATCTTTTCGAGTAAGGCTTTTGTCAGATCTGATAGGATCAGGAACTGAAGAGAATAAATGTTTGTATTATTAGTTCAATTAGATAAGTAAAAGAATTATCTTAGTACTATCGGGGAAAGATTCCGCCTTGAAAAAGAATTGCTCAAGTACTTAATACCCTCCTTTTCTCTTTTCTGTAATGAAGCGATCAAGTTACCAAGAGCCAGCAAATCGCTTCGAGAAGTTGAAAGATTTACTTGGAAATCATGATCTCTCCAGAAAATTACTTGAAATCGATCTTTACTATATAAATATAAATTAATCATTTTCTGCAATAAAATATTCGCAACAAAAGACGTTTTAAATTTTCCAGATAATGTATAATTCCATAAAAATTTACTCTCCAGAGTAAAAAACACGTCCTTATTTTGTTTTGATTAATCACTTTACAACAATATACCCTCAATTAATGCGAGTCAAAATTTACATTTAATTATAAAGATCAATCTAAAAAGTAATTTAATAATTGCGATAATAAATCATTGTCTGTGTTATAAACGTTGGCAGTTTGTCTTGACAAGTGCATATGAATTTTCTGGCAGAGGTCGATTTATCTCACTTCTCCTTTTGGTCTTGGTGAATCCATTCCAATGTACTGCCGGCTGTTCTGTTTCAGTGTCAGAGACAGGACGAATGGGCAGCTTCGTCCTGCTCGAAATCCATCAACTTGGGCTTCCATCTTCCCAACTAAATTGACTACGTGAACGAAATATCCTATCCGCAGCTCCCACAGGATGCTTTGAGTCCGTGGCTGGGCTGGAAGATTAACGCTTCCGTCGAGCAAAGCAATCCCGAATTGTTCCGTCCCTTTCAGTCAGTTTAGTGCTAGGATCATTGGAACTGTTATGGTAAATGCCTCTACGATACTAAATGAAACAATAGGGATTGCAAAGCACCACCCATTTCGAGAAGTCGGCCGTTACTCAACCACTCAATTAATATTCCTCTATTTACAGAACATTAGAGGTATTCACTGTCATATAGTCTAATTTTAAACTTCATTTGTGGCCCTTTTCAAATTATGATATAAGTGAACATTCTATTTTCACCCAGGCAGCAACTGAAAGTGGGGCCATATTCCTCGATATCTTTTTTATCTATACCAGGATTCAATTCATATACTAAAAACAAGACCTACGATGATTGAAATAAATCCTAATTATGTATTAAATTATTTATAAAGCTGCATATTTCCCAAGTAGAAAGACTACATTTTGTTTGGTCGAGTTATGGAAGATTACAAAGGAAACATTTTACCAGTAGTGGAGATTAAAATGAAGCCGTTGATGATTTAGTGAAATCCTGAAAGCCTCGCTCGACTAAATTACAGCACGAGCGTTGCATTGACTTTTTTAATCACCCTATGTATAATGTACTAAAATAAAAGAAGGGGTCGTTTTCACATCGAGGTGAAGTGCATTAAAATTCATTTAGAGAAGCCTCCAACGGATTTTCTATTCGCTTTCTCCCTCTCCTCACTCTTCCTCTTTCAACTCTTTCGACTCTTTCTCTCACGATTAAAGTCTCCTCGAAACTGGGTTATTCGCACCAAATATCACCTTTGTGATAACATAAGCGACGTTACGATAAAAGAAAGTCACTAAACTTCTTACTTAAATCTCCAGCAATACAATCTCCCTAATTTTCCTAATGTTTACAACACCCAATTCAATTTTTATTTGCCAGTTCTAAAAATCCTTTAAAATCATAAAAATAATTGGCTAATGTATCTGAAGAGAAAATATTCATTTCGAAGATGCTGGAATTTAGAAAGAGAGAAGGATCATATAATGGGTAAGGGGTAAGGGTCTTCAGTAAGGTTGAGAAATGGTCCACCAACGAAAAGTTATCTGAGTAGCGGTACGAATGGGAAGTTACGACTTTGCCGGAAGCTTTTGTCTTTCAACAATGGCCAACTTCGCGACTCATCTCTATTCTCTGATATCATCCTCAGCTCTTCCTATTTTCCCAGTTAAATCCAATACCTAACCATCCTTAGGGTGGCAAACCTGGTTTAATGAATCTCAGGGTCGAATACGTCGGCTAAGATACATAATTAGTTGGGTGAGTGTGCGACCACTGTGTCTAAGATGATGGAATCAAGAGGTGAAGATCAGCAGATCCCTTTAATTTCCTTCGACTATCAGAATTACGTTAAGGATGTTATAGGTGAGGTGTTGTTCTAATGAGAAACTCATCTTGCCTCGGGCCCTTATAACTACTACACGCACATATATAACTTCCACGGACGCGTAACGATTTAACTTTCTACTTTCATCCAACACGTTCAATGACAACATTTTTTTGTGTTACGTGATCCAAAACGGCAGCTAAATGTGCTCCCATTTAAGTACTAAAAGCCATGTCAAGTCGTAAAATGACCGTGAAATGTATTAACTTCCAACCATTTATACCAAAGTTGATGTTTTATCATTTACGTGTTAGAGTATGATCCATATGCTTTTTAATAGAATTAAATTACTTTATACAAAGTTATTAAATTGGAGGTGAATTTTACGATATGCACTAAAAGGTCAATTTGTGTACTTTACTTGCGTTTTCAGAGTCAGCAAATATAATATAGGGAAAATTTACAACTAAGGTAAAAAATATCTCAATTTAATTTATGGATGCTGGCCACTTGATCTAACTGGATAGAAATAGAATATGATGGCCTTTAAATTATTTCGAAAATCCTTAACTCGAAGTTGTTCAAATTTTTTCGGAGATCAATTACAACCTTGAAAATTTGGAATTGAGTTCGAAATATTCAAAAGGAATTCAAAAGGAAAAAGCACGCTCTATCCTCATCGCATTCGAGAAGGAAATGAAAGCGAGGCCGGGGAAAATCGTTTGCAAGGAAAAATGCTATTGATAACTAAGTGATATCCATTTGCTGTTAACTAAACGACAGCATTTCCCTGCATTTGCGATTGATCGGTGAAATAGGTCAGGTAACCATGGCAATCCGTCGCCTCTTGGTTTCATCCACCCGGACAGGCATCCTCCGCATCGAAGGAATTTTCATCGCGGTTGCCGAACAATTTTCGTCGCGAATGAAACACGATTATGTTTTTAGGTGAAGTGATGGTAGGGAAAAAGTGGATAATAACGTACCTCAGGCCACGTTTTCCAATTTTTGGTGATTCCTGAGTCACCCACCACATCCAAAGTTATACAAACATAACTTTTATTTATTTTTTACTTTTCCGGTCATTGTTGTTGTGAAACGATATCTTCCTGACTTTATTACCGATTATATCCTGCAGGTATATGCTGTAACATTACATATATCATGATCGATAAGCTTCGACTTGTTTATTTATGATCCGATTTATCTCCTTTCCGTTACATATTTTACGTCCATTTTCCAAGCTTCATGATTCTTGTTCACAAAAATGTATGAGAGGCGATGTGTTTATTACTTTTATTCCATATAAAAAACATGTAACGCGCCATTTATTCACGGCATATTAAACTTTAAAGGGAGTTCCTCTTATCCTTGATAAGAAAAATGGCCAGTAATTTCAAGAGATTTCATGGAAATTCAGGAATTCAAATGTATTTCAAAAGATCACATGGGCTCATCAGGGATTTGAAGAAAATTCAGGGGATTTGTTAACATTAATTCAAGTGATATTTTAGGAAATTGTGATGAATTTTAAGGTATTTCAAAGAATTTAGAAACATTTCAAGAGATTTCATGGAATTTCAATAAATTTTAATGGATACCAAAAAAATAAATAATATTTTTATGAATTTAAAAACAATTCAAGTCTTAACGGATTTTAGTGAGATAAAAATGCACTTTAATTCCAGGATCTTATTCGATTAACGTTAATTGATGTTATATATTTATATTTTAATAATTAACGGCTTCAAGCTACTTCATCCGCTAAGTAATTCCCAGTAAACTCGGAAATTAATCGAATCTCATTAATTAAATTACACATTTCAGTCAAATTGAGTATAACTTGAAGTAGACTTACAAATTCAAGTTTCCAATTTCTTCGAGAAAAGCTGACAGTAAATTAAGTTTTATACGATATTTTAATAAACAAAGTTCCTTCTAGTTTTTATAGTTCGTAGAAATATTTTTAAAAAATACTGCAAAACAGAGCAACTGGTATAAAGTTTGTAAAATATTGTTCCATCTTATGCTGAGCATTTTGTGGCTCACATTACTAGACTTTTACTACTGCAGGTAAGGACTTATAACAGTGAAGTTGCTAATGCACGTCTGACCATAACGGAATTTACTACTTACTTTTATCTTGTATTACTTTTATCACAAATTATGTCGTTTTGTATTATTTACCATTTTCATTACAAAACTTTAGAGTTAGTGCAATTAAATAATTTAAAAGGATAATAAAATATAAAAGCACTAATTGTTTTTATAATGAGTTCATTAGAACAGGAGATTCAATAACAGTTTTTATCGATATGGGAAAACTTACAGCCCTCTAATTAATATTTTCTTTTAATGTAAGTAAAAACACGGCTCAGTGAGTAATGAGCATCAGTTGATATTGGCTCTCTCTGGTGGATCGGGTCAAGCTATAATTACCATGAGCAAAAACAATCGTTATTTTACGATGCATCGGGGCAATAGGTGTTTCTTGGATCGACGAGATCTTTGGGATTTGAGCCAAGACTTTGACTCATTTCGAATCACACTTAACAACCTGTCCGTTACTTAAACAAAATTTCTACCTTTTTCTTTTTAATTTAATACCTAATTTTCTTTGCACAGTAAAAACTATATATTTTATCTTTTCAAAAAATGTGTAGAGTTCTATGTAAAACCAATTTAAATATGCCTAAGTTTAGTATGTAACATAATCTTCTCAATGTTTTAGGGCAAAGTGACGACGTGTATCACTAACAAGGCAAAGTTGTAGTCATGATATTATTACATATAGTATATTCTCGTACGTGTCGTAACTTTCTCATAATAAAGTTCATGTTCATATACGGCCCATGAGAAAAGACCATAAAGTCTATCTTTTTAAAAATATATGAAATAGTTTTTTCAGAAGAATGTATAAATAATAATATTAATAATATTAATAATATTAATAATAATAATATCACAGTTTTCCCGCCACCTATTCCCCTGTTTTTCCCCTTTTCTTAAAATATGAACTGAATTAATAAAACCCTTTAAAAAATTCAAATATATAGTTGAAAATCCATCTTTTTTGTTGAATATTTAATCTTCTTAAAAAGCGTTTCAAATTAAATTCAATATTTCAAATAAATTCAACACCTGTATTAATTTTATTCAAAAGAAATTATTTTATTATTATTCTTCTATTTTCTTGGAAAAGTTACCCTATTTCCCCTGTTTTGAGAGCATGTTGTGCTGTAAAACCTGTAATATCTAAAAAAAGATTATTGTTTGAAATTTAAAAAATGACGAGCTGAGACTTGAAGTGAATTTGATTAATTTTACATAGAAGATAAAACTCTACTTGAATAAAAGAATCTTAATAGTCCATTAGGGTCAGACAGTAATCTTGAAAACTAGCGGAACGGAAAGAGGCTATTGAAAAATGCATAAAGCACAAAAACGCTGTTCCGGGAGTATTACTCCTAGTCTTGAAGGAAATAAAAGAACAAACACAAATTTTTCCACGACGCTAACTTAATAGTATTATGATCTCTAAAATTCAAACTTATACTAGAATGATATCAACCATTTCGATTACTGAGAAAGTAGTTACTTTCAAAGAATCGATACGGAATAGTTTGGCAATGTCGTATACAATTTTTGGCAACATTTGAACCATTGCCAAGAAGCGTTTCCTTGTCCTAAAGCACAACTCCCAATGTGTTTCAATGCTCGAAAATTCGAAAAGTCGGAAGGAGAGTAAAGAGAAATGGGAAAAAATGACGTGATGCTATTAGTTTAGTAGTGTGTAGAGTAAATACTTCATTAGGAGAGAAAATCTTTCATTTGTACTTCTCTAAGTAAAGAAAAAAAAAATATCTCCCAGAAGAAAAAGAAAAGAGACTTTATTTATTGAAATAGAGGTAAGTATATCTAAATTGCCAATTTATCATCTTGAAAAACTGAATAAAAAGAGTCATAAAATTAATTTACGAAATCCCCGTGCACATTGTGTATTTTTGGTGTTGAAACTCTCTTATAAAAACATCTCAACTATATAGTTGACATCTCAACTCGAGGTATACCCTATTATACACAGAACACCGTATTTGTGGTTTCACCCCTATAACTGTAGCTATGTGCTTATTTGTCTGTTTATCTCTCAATGTTTACGCGTGTATAGTACACATATATGGGTACATCAAGTCATGATAGTGAAATGCGGCATTCACACTATGCAGCATTCGTCTCTCGTTATTCGCAATTGGCAAATCGCAATGGGTCCCTTTAGACCGGATTCACGTTTGCAAGCACATGTACGCAAGGTTTCTCTTGTTCCTTATTGCCTCGCACAATATGAACGCAAGCCAGTGCAATACACTCTCTTTTCGTCCGCTTTCACTGACAAATGGACAAACAAATGATGGATCGAAAGCTGCCAGAGGGAATGGAGTGCTTGCGAAATCTATGAAAAAGAAAGAAAGAAAGAAAGAGGGAGAGAGAGAGGGAGAGAGAAAAATGTAAAATTGCATGGTTATAGTAATGTTATTCTCTAATATACGCATCTCTCTATTTCAACATCTCCTTTTGCTCATGTAAATTTCTCTCTTCTCTCATATTGACTCACTATATTGCCACATATATACAATGCAAATACAAAACAAAACCCCCTTTCTCTCTTCTTCATTCTCCCTCGCTCCTTATGTTTCCAACACCTATCTCCTTCTGACAGACACAAAGTTTTGACGTGTCACATAGGAACAATACACTCAGTGCATCGCGACGATAATATGAAGCGATTGTATAACACGAGGCGCGACGTTAGAGAGAGGAGAGAAATTGTTTATTATACGCGACAATCCTACAATTGGTTCTACGAAAACAAAAAGAGGCTTTGAAGGTAGCTCTCACGCTCTGGAAAAATAACTAGGCGAAATAGACATTGTTTTACGGGCGCAATTGAAAAGATTGATTGGATCACTGCTGTGAAAGGTGAAGAAGATATGGGGAATTGGTAGTTGAAAATCGGGAATAGTCAATAAATTATATATATATATGAATGGGTTGTGCGATTTTTTGATGTTGTTATTGAAAAGCAATACAAAGCATCGAATATAGATCCTCGAATTTCATTTTATTCTTCGTCAAAATAATGCTTTCCTATATGTTTGAAATAAGTACATATAAAAGAGTGACTGGAAACGATAGGAGATCTATAGGGTGTATGCCTTTGGTTAATAATGTGGCTTTGATGAATTTTCTTTCTAGCACAGTCGAGAGATTGAAAGACAAAGTAGTTTCTCTCAAAGGCGCTTCTATCTAATAGTCCTCGACCCTTTATACGTTCTCAACGAGTTCTGACCTTTCCTTTCACCTATCCTTTCTTTTTAAACTCTTTCTGCTTTTATTATATCTACATTCTAAACTCTATGCCATATAAATTGTTTAAATGGTCAGAATTTCCATTTTCAATATTAAATAAATGTGCTGCAGTATAAAAGTATAATGTTATATTGAAGAGAAATAGAGGAATTATCAAAAAAACATTGAATGGAAGGTGTCCTAGGTTGTTAAAGTTTTAGATTGTTCTCAGGAAATGTAAAACGATTGTAGTTTTCCACCCCATTAAACTGTACTAAGTTGAAGCTACAAGGAAAATCATTATTCAACTGGGAATCGAAAACGTTTCCCTAGACACTTTCGACTATTCAGTAGTACTGGATTGTAGAACGATAAACTTTCAATTTCGATACGTTTCAACTGGTCTTCCTTAAATCTAGCGAGAGACGTGGAAGATCTCTTCGCATCGGATTACAATGATTTATGCACTCTTGGCGGTGAGAAAATTCGATTCTAGAGGGTCTTTCAAACACCCGAGGCTGATTTAAGGCTTTTTCACAGAAAGTATAAGAATTTCTTGTTCAACTCAGTGCGGGAGTGGTAAAAAAGATCGTCATTACAACTTAATAGATGTTTAGCAAAAGCATATTAATTCACGCCTATTTTCTGAAAAATATATTCAAAACAGACACGTGCTCTTTTCATTAGTATGACTAACTGACTAATGCAGTGTCTGAGAATCTTGAAGAAACTGCCAACAAACTGTCATGCACGTTTGGAGTCTGCAACATTCGCGACACTTGGAAAAATCACTTTGTCAACAATAATTTGCATGGTCACAAGTCGGGTAACAATTTAAGTACACATGTTTTGTTTACGCGGTACTATTATATGGAAAGACATGTGCTTTGAGTGACATGAGGTTGATATGGACTAAAATGTTTACTTTGTTAGTTTGTTATGGAAAATTTTATATCGAAAATATGAAAAAAGTTTCGAAATTCTCTGAATCATCTCGGTGACGCATTCGAATAAATGATTCCGGGTGTTTGATCGTAAAACATTATCGTACGTCGCGAATCGTAAGCATGCTTGCAGCGTCCTCGTACCCATGCTATTTTCGTTACACAAGAGTTATTAACATCTCGAGGGTTTCGCACCCAGACTCGTGATTCTCTGTCGCACTTGGAGTCTTCAAATAATAATAGATTCTCTAACGACCCTCGACCCTGCAAGGGTACTATACCATTGAGAATCCGAATTAAGGCCACCTGAGAATTAAAGAACTTTTCCTTCAATTAAGAAAAAAAAAAATCTCAAAAGATATACGTGAAATAGTCAAATAAGGGATACGATACAAATTATCATATAATCCTTAATGAACATCGAAATCGCATACATGAGAATTATAAATCGAATATGAGGAAAAATTGCAATTTTATGTATGCTTGCTAATTGCACGATAAAAATCAGCAATTATTATGCAATAGATAGGATATTATTGTTTAATTGAACGTGCAATTCAAATTGAAGCCTTCGAAATTCAGCAGTATAAAATTTTAATTTAAATCAACAATATTTGATATCATTTTTTTAACAATCAATTCAGTAATTTGAGTAGGATTTTATTTTAATCCATTGAACAGAAAGAAGAGATTAAAAAATGGGAAAAGGGGCTCCTCTTCTCATCAATTATAGAGTCATGATGACAAATATATATTTACAGCGATAATTTGAACAACCCCCCGGGGAAAGAAAATTAGTACCAACATTCACATTTTCAGTAGTGTCATAAACTCAAATTCTCACACTCAAATATTTGCAAATATGCAAGTTACATAACTCTCAATATGCTGAGAGTTATGTAACATTTCTCGGAATTCTCCCTCATTATCTTATAATAGGGCTCCTCTTGGAATTAACCACCATTCCTTGAAGTTCTTTAAAATGGAAGAATGAAAGTACTAGTGAGATGTAGAATTATTTACTTAAAAAAAGTAATTTGATTTAAAAATGTAATTCGATTTAAAATAGATTGTTGTAACAAGAAGAATAAGTTACAAGATTACAGTCTACTGCCAGAACACACACTGCAATATTTGAGCTTTGCAGCTTCATAATTTTTGATAGCGTGCACAGGTGGAGTTAAGGATGAACTTAAAGTCTTCAAACGATATAGATCCGCTTACTTACTTAGATTATTATTTTATCTAGCCTCATAAAACCTTCACTGTGTGATACTATTATTATTCACCGCAAGGTTGCACTCCACTTTAATCCCCATATAAAATAAGTTCATATATAAGGAAAATATAAGATCTATATTTCTGTTTAAATATAAAAAAGACTATATAAAGAGTTGAAATTAACACATAACTGATTTCAAAAGTACAATTTTATTCTTTACTCTATTTTTTTCAGTGGAAAAGTAAACAATGAAAACATCGAAATTGCGAGTTTTCTGAATCATGCATCTCTGAGAGAAGGATTTTCGAGTCGCATAATATTTATAATAATTATACTTTGTATATTTTTCTTTAGCTTCGCATAGTTTTACGATGGTATCTTTCTATAAATGAAATATAAATATTATTCTTTACTCTACCCATTTTATTTTTCATTGAATTTATTGCAAGAATTTTATTTCCAAGAATAATAAGGCAAAATTTGTGAAAAAAAAATTACCACATGCCCTTAATCCATGCATTTGAGTCGGTTCTGGGTTTGAAGAATTTCAAGTCGAATTCATCAATTTTTCTTTAAAAAAATCCCTTTAATATCTTCACAAAAAGATTTGGTGAAGATATTAAGCTTTAAAAGCTTTAAAGTTGATGGAGAAAAGTTTTAAGAATGAACCTAAATAAAAATGAAAAAGAATAAAATATGTAATGGATAAAAATGAAAAAAAAAATATAAAATGTCATTGAAATTGAAAAGGGCATTAACGTGTCAAGAAGATGCTTAGGAACTTCGCAAGAAGATATATATTGTCATGCAATAAAGATCTTGGTTCAAGTGAATTCTCGATCCGCTGATGTATCGAGAGCCAACGTTCGAGGGTAATTTTTTTTTGGCACGAATTCTCTAGTCTTAAACAGCTTACGTTGGACATATCCCCACTTATCGTTCTTAGCTTGACAAAGATCAAGTGTGAACATGAATTTCGTCTCTTCTGTACGATATTCATTAAGCCGGACATTTCAGAGCGTTGCTGAAAGGCCGTGACTCGATTGAGGCAACGATTAATAGACGACGGGGGTATTTTAAAAACTCCCCAAACAAGTCCAGGGTTAATTACACATAATATGAGGGACAGAAAAACGTGAGATAGTTGCAAAATCACTTTGAAAGATGAAAGAAAAACCCACCTTTATCAAAGACCACTCAATAAACACATACCAAACTTTTTTGGTTTGTTTACTTTTTAATGAATTTAATACGCTTTATTTTAATACTAATAATTAGCACTCTTATTTTATTTCGTAATTAATGTCTATTCTATTAAAAAGTACGTTCGAATCTTAGGAAAAGCTTCGAATTTGGATTAATTCCAGACACTTTATACATATATGATCTTTAGTATCTTGAATAAATTGAAACAAATTGATCTATTTTGAGAGAAAATCGTTTAAGAAGAATAATTAATTTCAGAACTTAATTGATTTCACGTACAGAGAAATACGTAGGTACACGTGTTAACGCTTATGGCTGTCAATGAACGTCCTGGCATACGCCTGGTTTAAGCTATCGATCAACTAATGCGTTAGGCCGATAAATTCGGCGAATTCCGGACTCAGCTATTATTCACAGAATTGTCTCTCCTGTACCTGTTCGCCTCGGTTAATTACAGACATGACGTCGGTGATCAAAATATCTTACGGATTGCAAATCCTATTATCCTTCATTAATACTATTGATTTATTTCATAAGCTTAATTTAAAGTCAATATGTATAAATTATTGACAATAGACCTCCGCTTATTTATCATATTATAAATCTATAGATATCTAAAATTTCCCAATTTAGAAAATTACATAATATTGAACTTTTTCTAAAATTTGAAAGATGATATTTGCTGAAGGTTTATGATACGCAAAAGAGAATATATTTTTTGTTTTCTTAAATAATTAAAAGTTTACGTTATGGGTGAGAATTTTAATTGTATTCATTATTGATTTAAAAACTGTTCTTATACAATAGTATATGATTATTTAAGTATAAAATAAAATTTTCAACGATTGGCAAAATATATACTTTCTTCACAAAATAGACATCATAGTAAACATAAACATAAACATAAAGTTACTGAAATTCATTGTAAAAAATGAGATGAATAATTTTCTTTTCTGCAAATATTTAAGGAAGAGTGGATTAAATATAAATATGTTTTAAATAAATAATGATTTTTTGATAAAAGAAGCAGTGTGGCAATAGTTCATGAAATTTTTTTATTTTTCAAAGCAACACAAAAGAGGCATTTCTCTGAAAGTCAATATATGCTCACCGGAATGATTTTTTTGTAATCTAGAGAAATTCTCATTTACTCTCATACTTTTTAATCAGTAGCTCATTTTTCACTATCCATCAGTGAACTTCACTACCTTAAATACAAAGAAACAACTATCTACCCCATTTGAAGAAAATCGTAGCAAAAAGAGCACTGATTAAAATAATAACACACTTCTCTAAGCATTGAAATGATTTGCATTTTAAAGGACAAGTAAAATCACAAAATACATGATTTGCTTTATAACTAATAGAAACAAGATCATTTATAAGCAGAATAAGTCAGATTAATTAATTTTTAAAAGTACATATTTTAACTTCAATACTTCTTTGGTTTCTTATTTTAGAATATGGACTGTCCAGATACCTTTCATCCAACCATTCCGTATCTTCTTAATTTTCGTATTTCAAATAAAAGTTTTATTTACAAATGAGGTAATTAGAGATAAATTTCTAAACAAAAAAATTTGTTTACAGAACAACCACAACACGTGATAAAGGACTTTGACCTCCCCGACTTCAAGAGTATCACGTATTTTGTGAGTGACCTACGGACAAACTTAAAATAGAATTACTTAAATTATTCAATTGGATAAATGTTGAATTTAAGAAGAAATTTGACAAAGCACTTCTGGCAAGAGTTTTGAAAGATATCCTCAAAAGAAACACACACGGTATGATAAGTGTGACATCAAAAAACATAAGCATGGACTTGCCGGTAGAAGGTATCCTATCTCGGATGTTGGCACGTTGATTTGTGGATCGAAGGTGCTGTTTGAGCTTGAGGGTGTCAGATGATCGAGCCAGATTAGTCGATGTATAACGCGATTTGGTTGATGGACCGGTTATTGGTCGGTGGTAGAGAAAGAGAGAGCAGGTAGGTCTGGATGATACCTGGAAGGTATGTGGTGTTGCAGGGTCGGGTACTGACGCGACACTGATCACGACATGGCCAAGGCATGGATCGCGCGCAACAAATACGCGCATCCGACCCTCGTTACCGCGCGGCCGATATAGCCAATCCCGGAAGAAGAATAAGGGTGCTCCGGAAGAGAGAAGAAGAGCCTAAGATGAAAGAAAAGGAAGAACGAAGCGGCGTGGCGTGCCTCTTCAGATTAGGCAAGAATCGGAACGGACGTGGACCTAGAGGTCACGTGCGAACTTCGAAATTTCCGCGTGGGCGGACTTCCGGTTCATTGCAACAGGTCAGGACCGATTATCCAAACATTGGGGTTTTCAGTTTTTGAGAGAGAGAGATAACAAATAACGAAAGTGAAAATATGTGAAGTATATCAATTGAATGTGATGTACTCATAGTCATCAGAAGTTGTCACCTATTTTATCTGTTGGAGTATTTTGAGTGGGTAGATTTAAAATTAGAGTTTCATTTTAGAATGATAAATGTTTAGTGTAAGTAACTTTCAGATTCTCAGGGATCACATTAGATGGTAACTGATAAACGTGAAGAAAATGATGAGAACGTTTATCAAAATTTATAGTTTAACGCCACAGAATTTATTCAATAAGTATTTTTAATCTGCAATTCAAAATGATAACCTTTAAAACTGTTTCAGATGATTTAAAGCGAGTTTTGGAATTTTGTTAATTTTGTATTATTTTACACTATTGCATTAAGTATTTGTAGTATTCGTTAAAAAGAGAAGAGAAAAAAGTAGAAATGGCTAGATCGAGAGTGTATTCTTGTCTTATAAGAAACACATCGGCAACAGGTGAGAATCGACACGAAAAGACTGCCTAACTTTCTTCAAAAAGCATCGTTTGCCTCGAACGTGTGAAGCTTTCTTCATGCTTCACAGAGCTTGAAGTTTCCCATACGTGAGCGACATTCACACTATTATTGGTAAATTATCAAGAAATTCAATAAAATATGGGAAAATTTCATTCAACAGATATTTTTTTTTTTTTGACAAACTGATTTTAAATGTCAAATTAAAAATTGAAAGTCCTTTAATTTGCATAAATAAAATCTGAGAAAAAATTGTCCAATAATAAAAATGTTTTAAAAGAAGGAATACACAATATTAATTAATAAAGTGAATTAATTAACGAAAGTTACATAACATAATAAAAAAAACTATCAAGAATGTAAATAAAGTTACGTGTGGCCTGAATTTACCACTATAATGTGTATGGAAATGTCGATAAAACGTATCGCAGATAGAATTTTCGGCATCTGCACTAGAGAGTGTAGGAAGGTGTAAGTATGTGTAATTGTGTAAATGTGTATGCTTGTACGTAGGTGTGAGAGAGTGCTAGGCTTGACGTAAAGAGCCTCTTGCAATATCGGCGCTGTGGTACAGGCCAGAGAGCAACCGGGCTGGCAGGACCTAGAGGACACAGAGAGTGTAATGTAAACTAATTAGCAGTGAGTCTGCGGCAATTAAGGCCGTCGGAGTGTCTCGCTTTGACACTCCTGGCTTTAAACTCATCCTCCTCTATAGTTGGCAGCGCAATATTGCATGAAAACTGCGGCAGTTCAATCATAATTACATTTGTTATGCCCTCAACTCAATTCTACTGAAACTTAACTTGCAACAAAGGATTTTGCATTTTTTGTCAATTTCGGGATTAAAGGCGAAACTGAAAATGATGGAGGTTACATAATATAAGGATCAATGTGTTTAAAATTTAAATTCACAAGTTACTACTTAGAGAGTGATATGTAGTAGTGATTGTGTGTATTATAATAGGTTTTCTCTTTCAATAAATTTCAAACGTCATAGTGGTTCAGAGAATCTACATAATATTATTTCATCTGGATTTTATACGTTAGCTGGAGTCGAGAATATTTTATTCAAAAATCGATAATACATTGATAGTATCTTTCACTGAAAGCAGCATATACTAAGTAGAAAAAGACATTCTAACTGTGATCCTTCAATCGGATTATCATATTCTTCATGAAAATTCTCTCATTGATAGAGACTTATATATTTTATATATAATCCGTCTAAAGAAACATTCTGAGGAAGCGCAACATTATAGTTGTTTTGTACTTTTTTAATTTGTTTTTGCTAAATTATTGATAATTAAAGAGGGATGCAATGCAGATTTCCTTCGAGACGTTAGTCCAGTTTCCTAAAAGGCTCATTGCTCATCCTGAGTTGTTCGCTGAACTGCTTATTAACCTCAATGTTAATAAGGAGTTCATTACGCTACCATGATTCTAGAACAGGAAAACTCGACACAACGAGCAAGAAGGAAATTGCAAAGCTTTTGCAGATTATGTTTTCAAATTAACTACAACTACATTTATTTTTTCATTTCTTGCTTCTTTTTCTCCTTTTTTAAATTTACCACTATCCGATTCACTATCTATAATTACCAGTGACTTAATCTAAATGTTATTCTCTTTTCTCGTCTTCTCTTCTCATTATAAGTAGAACTCGCTCTCTGCATAATAATACTGAATAAATCTGGATGCATAAGGGAGAGTAGTTTAAGTGCTAGAATGCTAAAAAATTCTATTAATTGATGAATACTTTCTAAACTCACCCATAAATAACGTGAAAAATCAATTTCAGAGGTGTCTGACTAATTGTTACTATCTACATCTACTTTATGATAGTAACTGAAACTGAAGCCGTATCTTGGTGAACGCGTGAAGAGTCGGTACCACGCTGTCTACTTTCAAGAGTGCCCTCTTCGTCTCGCAGGATACTGAAGGAAGAAGAGGAAGTCAAAGTGGATAAGGAAGCAAGGGTGAGGAGGTAGTAGTCATCGTGGAACGAGACGTCGACGTCGCGACGCGACGCGTTGCCAAGAGAAAGAGAGAGAAAGGACGCGGAAGTGCAGGGGGTAGGGAAGGTAGAGAAGTGGAGGAGTGTCACAATAGCCTGCAGATTGGAGAGGCAGACGTACAGTCCCTTCCCCTGGTACAGTCGTTCGTAATCGTGGGTTCATCTCGTGCAAAAGAAGCGGAATCGCGAACATCCCGGTCACAACAGTCGGTATCTTGCATTGACTACGGCCTGACCAAACTCAGATATTACTACTTGTACAAATACAAATTTCCCTCATTTCCGATAGCAGTGACTCTCACTCCATTTCATTCCATTTTATTCCATTCAATTTCTGTATTCGGCGTATTGAACCAATTATAAAGTATTCTTTATAAATTATAAACTATTTTTTATTCCGATACTTATTAATTTTTGCCAAATATGCTTTACTCATTAGCAAAGTTAATTAGCTTCAATTCGAATTTAGTTCTAAAAGACTTTCTAGTTTTTAATAATATTTGTAGAGAGTTTATACCTATTTGTTTTGAGAGGTATATAATGATAACTTTAAACAGTTTAGATGTTTCATCAAAATAATTGTAATCTGACCGGAATTTAAAGTGGGGATATTGAACAGTTTGATTTAATGAAAGGAATAGTTTCCTTCTGTAAATATATTTCCTTCTATAAAAATGAACATGAGAGGCTCATGGATGGAGTGATTAATCAGGAGATGAGGAGTGATTTGACATCATGTCCCTGATAAACGTTCCCCACGGAAATTGCGAAAACTTGGAGCCACAAGTCTGGGCAGGAAGAAGTCCGTCTCGGGGTAGGCGTTTGGATGCCGTGGCTCAGGGGCGTAATATTGATCATGACGTGGGTGGGGGTGTCTGCACCCTCCCCCGCACTTGAGCCCCCAACCCCTCTTACACCGTCGACTCACCCCCCGAGGGGAACCAACTGAGGCGTTGCAACGGACCCACTAGCTGCATACACGCGCCAACCATACCGGGTGGCTGTTAATTTACGGAATACGGAACTTTGCCCCCATAGAAAACAGCAGAATGCACCATTCAACCTTTCTCTCGACCTTCTGTTATTATCATTAAGTCCTCAATTCAAAACTTCTCTTTTCTTTTCAAACTTTCATATACCCAAGAAAGCCATTCATCCAGCAACTTTTCTTGATGATAAACTGATTCTTAATCATTTAATTATCTTAGTATAAATATTATATATAATAATTTATGGAACCTATAAGAAAAGTTTCCATTTAAACATACAATTTATATAAAATACTTTTAAGAATGAGAAAATTTGTTAATGCTTTTACCCTCGGAATTCGATTAAAGTAAACTGAAGCCAATTTAGCTCGCGAAAATCTGTGCTAGTTTGAAATTCCGCACTAATTAGATGCAAATTTAACTTTCACGCCACTTATTCTCATCGCTCTATTCCTGTTTTGGTATTCGATTAGCCGCTCAAAGCACACATAATACTTCTTCTTGATATTATAAACACACTTCCGTTACAACACAACTTTAACATGGGTACTGAGGTTTTGATTAAAGAGAGGCTCAAACAATTATCTCACATATTCCAGCTTTTGTTACTTTCGTTCTCTAGCGTAATGTACATTTAAAAACATATTTCAAGTTCAACTCGAGAAATTCAAAGATTAACGAAATGATGGGTACAAATTTTTAAATGCATGTCGAATTCAATTTTTTCTAAATCCAACAAATAGAAAATAAAATTCAATTAAATGCAACAATGGTAAAAGTTGGACATGATATCTAAAGAAATATAAATTGTTGAAATAGATTCCAATGGAGGTTAACAATGTTGAAGCCGAGTTTTTCATCCTTATTTTTTGAAACTGATATTTCCATTTTAAATGAAACTGTATACCACGAGGGACTTTGTACAGGGTAGTATTGTATTTTTCAAACTCTATCTGCATGTGAATTTGTGTCTGTGTGTGTAACTCGTTGAAAACGTATGACATTGAAAGAAGAGGGATTGTGTGAGTGTACGTGCAAAAAAACTCTTTTGGGTGAGGTGTAGAGGGAGTCCGATGAAGGGGAAGTGCAATATAGCCGCAGGTTGAGACCATAGAAAAGCTGTCTGGCTTAAAGGGTCGCGTTTCGGATGAACTGGAATATTCTACTTTTTTTAAGGCACCCTGAAAACAGGGATATGCCCTCAGATTAGTATTTCATATTAACTCTCGAACGAGAAATTACGCATTATTTTGCAAAAAAAAATACTCTCATTTTTTAGTGCAAACTCTACAATTTAGTTTAACACTGAAAGCAAGAAAAATGTGTAATATAAGTAAAAATTTCAATTAAATTATCTCCAGTTTAAAGAAAATGTTTTCATGAGAGATTTGAATGCATCAGTAGTTTCCCAACCCATCCGACTGAGAAAAGCTGTAATCATACGATATCTGGAATGGCTGTCATCCGAGAACTCTATTTCACTTCGCTTATGCGGTGAATATTAAATTACCACGATGCGTAAAGCCAGCCAACTGAATAATTGATCAACAATTTTATCCACACGATTACGAAAAATAAAATATATATACATATATATACCCCCTACTTCCATTTTATTCGAAATTTAATATTTACATATTCTTAGCGGGGCAAGAGATAATTTTTTTACAACATGAAAAAAGTCAATATTTTAAAATATTGACAGAAATAAAATTGAATAGTAGATCAATAACCTTTAACATCATTTAACCTTTAATATTTATACATTTTCGAATTATTGTTTATTGTAAAATGATTTCCAATTGAGGAAATAATAGCAAATATCGGGAAATGTACATAAAGCGAATTCTAATTTATATCCAAGAAAATATAAGCAAATCATGTTAAGCATTTCGTTATGCAAATCAACGAGTAGTTGTAGAACATAGTTGAGGATAAAATATGGGGGTTGTAAAAGAGAAGAGGTTCAAAGTAATCGAGGCCTCTCCAATTACCGCTTTCCGTTTGCCCGAGTTATGTGAAAGTTTCATTAATTTTAATTACATATTTTTAATTTTCATATGCCGAGTTGTCGTCACATAGAAATATGTGGTCAAATATAGTTATAAAAGCATTTTGTAATACTTCAATTCTACAGTAGTAACAAGTGACTTTGGTCAGACAATGGAATGTATAATATCAGATTGTATTATATAACCTACATTACAAATAAACTGTCTGAAATATCCTCCGGAACAGGAATATGGATCTATTTCTGCTTTAATGTTTGTAAATAAATGGAAAATATGAAAACATTGTTATGAATATTACACAGATCCAAGAATCTTTCGTTCCAGCAATTTATGCATCATGCGTCAGAATTGTTTTCATGTGTTTCTCTGCTTCAGCGAATCTTTTATTCACGATTTACATCGTCATGACAAACAAAAAAAAAAAAAAAAATTACAGAGAGAATTCTCGTTCCAAGTTATCTGAAAGGTTTTTTCTTTACATTTCAAACATCGAGCTTTTGAAACACGAGTCTATTACATAAAAGACATGAAAATATTCAATGTAATATCAAATAATATAAAAAATGTTTCGCGTTTAATAAAATTTTATACGACTTCAAATTATTGTAACTATTTCACTTTTTCTTAAATTTTGAATATTTTATATTTGTCATCATTTTTTTAAATCTAAGTAGGGAGTGACCCAATTTGAGTAAAGCGCATATAATAAGCGACAGTCTTTGTTTTTAAAAAGTGTGTTTATATAGTTCGGACGTTTCTCTATTTTTAGAACCTATATATACTTTGTGATGTAAATGCGATTAAAAAGGGAAAATATGAAAATAAATGAGAGCTTGAAAATTTCCAAGTTTTTACATACAAATTTTAATTTAGAAGAAAATATTCGTGAATCTCTGTGAGACGTGATAGAGGATAAAGTTTAGAGTTTTCACAATTTATTTTCCAAGCAGTGTTTCTGAAGGTCGTTAGAGTAAATCCAGACATTCCGCACACGCACGAAGCATTTTTTCAGGATAATGTTCTGCCATTAATTAGATTGCTTGAGCTCGACTCCAATTCTCACTTATAGAAGGCTCAGAATTTCTCAGGGCGGGTATAAAAAGATTTTAACTAGCTAAACATGAGTGGTATAAACTCATTTCCTTGAAGGGAGTGCTTTTTTGTTCTATTATTTTTCCATCTCTTTTACTTATTCTATCTGTATTTGGTTTCTCCACTCGGAGTGGGTAAGCAGAAGCAGCGAAATACAGGGAATAATTAATTTATCTCAAGCCACTGAAGTCAAAGATTTACTCAAATCTGGTAGCGAGGAATTCATTATTTCTTTCGTTTAAGAATCTACTTTACTTAAAATACGCACAATGAAGAAAAACTATATTTATTCCCAGTCGCTAAGAATCTTCTATGGGCTTTCAGTCAAATTGCCCTGAAGCTTCAATGTAAACTCTCTTTATTTTAACAATTCATCATTTCATTTCTTAAACACCTAATAAGCATGTTTTATTTTTAAAATTATTTTTGCTCTCTAAATCTAAATGAGTCAAAAACTATTAATGAAGTGACGAAAAGTGATTTAAAAATTGAATTTTAGTAAGAATTTCTACTAATTCTTATTCAAATTCTATATTAGTAGAAATTATAACTAACTAATAACTGTATTACCTAGCAGAAATTTACCCGGCGTTGCCCGGAATTTTAAAAGATTGAAAGTGATTTTAAGGAATTTCAAGGGATGTTAGAAGTATTTTAATCATTTTAAGTGATTTTAGGGAATTTAGGGAAATAGACAAACATCAACACTTATAGAAAAACACCATGTTTCTCGAGAAGTAAATAATGATAAAACTCTCTTCATATTTCTTGTAGCATCTAGAGCGCTGACGATAATAATAATGATAATAATAATAATTAGACCCGAGGTTCCCTAGAAAGCAAATACTCTGCCCCATTTCGTTTCTTTTTGCTTGTCATCATCTTCACCACCTGGTGAACCCTTCCGTCTCGTTGCAACCACGCTCTCGAGCTTTCCGCTTTACTCTAACGCTATTTCGAGCGTGATTAACATGCTAACTGATCGCTGGATATAGCGACACTCATCACGGTTCAACTCTCTCACTCACTAGGTATCAACGTTGCCCTTCCGTTTCCACCTTCGATCGTCTACGAAGCTTTTCTCCTAGAATATTTCACTGTAACTATGATGCGAAAGAGGCTAGGATCTATGAGAAATATGGAAAAAAGAGGCAGAATGGAATAATAAGTATTACTAGAAGCAGAAATTCGGACGCATAAATAGTTCGTTATTTTCGATTTCAAAATATGCAAAAAGATTTCAAAGAATTTGTAACATTTTCAAAGATCCTGGCGGAGGAAGAAGGCTTAAAGGTTTTTAAAAATGTTTTGGGATTTGAAGTTATTTTACGGAATTTTAAAAGAAGTCAATAAAATGAATTGAATGAATAAAGTTTGCTTCAGGTTGCAGGAAAAAATTGCATTGCACCTTTGCAATGAAGGGTTACTATAGAAATTGCTTTTCTGTTAGATCGTTTCTTAACGAAGGGATAGAGAGAGATAAAGTCATGTGAACGTGCTGAGTGCCGTTTGTTTCTTCCCAGTTGGCGTTGGGAATCAAGAAGGGGTGTCGAGAACAGGAGGTACAATCATGAATGTTTCATGAGGGTACTATCAACGTCCAATGTTGAAATCGCACACTCGAACGTGTCACGTGGCACCATGTATTTTCATCGTTAAGTGTTTTATCCGAACTCAAGTATTTTCAATTTCCACCTGCTTGTAAACAATTTATCGACAAATTCTAAATGAAAAGAAAAAAAAACTATTTTTAATCCTTCTTCTATTTGATTAGGGAATCACCTCGATCATTCATTCAATTAAACAAATTCCGTAGTGCAAAAATACTGCAGAACATGATTGATGCATTTTTATAAATACATTTTTCATAATTAAAATTAAAAGTAATTTATACGCCATTCGAAAGAGTCTAATCTAGTCCTCCCTTCTGGGAGTATCTTAATGTATAATTTTGAAAACTCTCAAAGTTCTGCAAGTGACATTGGAAAGGAAATAGGGAAGTAATTGAAAAGGAAGAGCAGCTCGAAACCTTCCAACTTGTCGCAACATCGTCGTAATCTTTCGATTAAGTCCCGGACGAGGGTTGCTGGTGTTCGCATAGAAGAGCAGTACAATGGCGTCATATACCCCCGTCACTTTCAGAAAACGCTACTTAAACTAGGGTAAAATGTACACCCAACTTTGAAACAGATCAGAACTCTCAGTCTTCAGAAAAAAAAACGTGTCTCCCGTTCATTAGTTCGTTAACGACATGTATTCTATCCCTTGCACGATTTTTTCAGCTCACTTACGCTTTCTTAAAATGCATCCCTTGAAAATGACGAATAATGATTTCAGAAGAACTTTGAAGTTTAAGAGGGACATTATTATACAGATTTTCAAGATGATTGCACGTAACTGCACAGTTGATAACGGAATTAGTAGCACAGTTTATTTTCATATAAAATGTTCTTTTTATACTCTATGAAATAATTTTCAAGTAAGTAGACAGAGAAGACAAAAAAGTGGATAAGGAAAATTGTGGTCAAACTATAAGTGCTCGCCTGACCACAAACATCTTAATCTACTTAGAAGAAAATTGTAACTCCGCAGGAGAGAAAGTCGAGTATGGTCGGACGAGGGAAACACCTGACAGAAAATTTATAGAGTTTATATACAGAATAGGTTCAGTGTGGCACCTGCTGTGAAACTCGCTGGAAATCCCAATCTTGTTGTTTTAATTTTTTTATGATCTTAAAATATAACTGATGGTAGCATATTTAACATTTACTTATTAATATTTAACATTTGATAGATAGTTTTCACATAAAACACTGAAAAAAAAGATAATAGGGCAAACTACTTTGGCTTGTAATATATGTCGTTGCTACTTTATTGGTTGAGATAACCACTTTTTTTGTTGGCGGTGCTATTCAGTGTGTTGAGGTAAAAATGCGAGTATAATAGCGCCAACAAGAAAAATGGTTACCCCAAACGATAAAATAGCAACGGCATATATTATAGAAGCTAAAGTAGTTGACCTAACTACCTATTTTTTCAGTGAATTATTTTTAAATTTACGTCATATGTCGAAAGATAAAAATTTCCAACATGACGTAAATTTAGAAATATTGACATGTGGAAATATAAAAATAAAAAATCGTAATGGTAAATGTTAATGATGAATGTTACTGTTAAATATTAAAGGTAAACATTAATTTTAAATGTTAACTGCAGTGTTAGAAATTTCTGTGGTATTTTACAAATTCCTTAACGTACAAGTAGAGCACCCATATTAAAAACTTTATACATATATACAATACTTTTAAAAGGTAAGTTGTAACTTTAAAGCAAAAGTTTCAAACTTATATATAAAATATTTTTCTATATAAATCTTGGCATTCAATTCAACCTTCAAATATGGAGAAAGCTTTTTTGGATGGAAATGAACACTTGCGAAGATGGCGAGTTTTTCCGAGCACATAATCTTAGAAAACAAAAAGGCTCATAAAGGTCAAGACTTTACTTAAACTCGTAAAAAAAAGTCTGACGAAAACTGGGTTACATTTTCTGCAAATTCCTACAAAAGCAGCTTGATCTTCCTACAGTTCCGTTTTCATAAGCCCTGTGTTAGACTAGCAAAGAATTTTATGGTTTCAGTCCTTACTTTCTGAGTAGAACCAGTCCCAATTTTACGTATTACAGAAAAAATAAAGTGTGGTAATTTCAGAAGATCACAGAGAGAAAATTCAAAAGCGCTTTATTTTAACGTTTCATAAACGCTCAGTTCAATCTTGAAATATGGTAAACTGAAACTGAACTTAGAAAGCCACTTCTATGCTAAAATTTATTTCTGATGTTTACTGTATTCATAAACATTACATGCGACAGGGATTGAATTGCAAGGATGCAATGTGCATATATGTAGCGGTGTAAACTGTAAACGTTGATTTGAATAGTTTATTCAAGAGGCTTATTCAAAGACGAGACATGAATCGTCTAGAATCGACTATCGAAGGTAAGCGGAAGCGTTTCCGAATGGCTGAACAATCTGCAAACCGTTCTCCCCACCCACATACCGCCCAACAAACATATTCGAAGTGACAGAATAGAGCAACGTGGCTTATCCGCAAACAATGACATGGGACCACGAGAATCGTGTCCTGGAGTGGAGTGCTGTCAGAAGTTATATCTTCCTCCATTCTAGCCACTCTATTCAATTACACTGGAAACCTGCTGAACTCCTGCAGCATGCTGCAAATCTACTATCCACCATGCAACATGCACGTGTGCAGTATGAAGTTATGAAAAGTTACCATACTTTGCAGGTGGCCAAGGCAACAATGTTGCTCACCTTTGGCATTTTCATACTCAAGAGAATGCTTTATACTCTTTTAAACAAAAGCACATTTATCTTCAAAGACTAATAGTTACAGAGACTATTATATTAAAAGACTTGTCTTTTAAAAGACATTAAACGTTAATTTCTGCATTCAGAGGAGAGTCAACGAACCTCAGAACTGCGAAATTTTCAGAAAAATTAATTAAAATTTTTAAGAATTCCATTTCTGGTGACTTAATAACAATACCCACGTGAATTTGGAACCTAATTATGAAATATCTGAATTTTGTTGGTGGTCGTTTATTGGTATTAGTTGTCTAAACTTTGAAGTTTGTCAAAATTGAAAGTTATCAGTTCTATTTATAATTATGAATGGGTCCCATTATAAATTCTTAATTTTTTCTTACCATCGGAGGAGAGAATTGTAGACAGCCACTTACCTGAAACGAAACAAAAAAGTTAAAATCATGTATGATTATTGCAATTACTTTAAATTCATTATAAAACATATAATAAAAAGAATGTATCGCTCAAAAGGCGACAGCTGGGGATTACATTTTATGATTGTAAACTACTCAAATCTAGGATTTTAGATTTATATCCGGAATAACGATATTAAAAAACGATAAAATAAAGATTATCTGTCTCGGAAATGAAAAGCTAAATCACCAAGAATCAAAGGGACCTGAAAGCTTTTGAGCTTAATTGAATTACACTTCCCTTTCGGTACAAAATCTATGGTTGACAGAGAAGAAAAATGAGATAAAAAATATGAAAATGTTAGCGCATCGTTTCGGGAAAGAGGGACAATTCGTCATATTCGATCGGGCGTTCGGGAGTCGAAAAGCCCAGGAGCAGGAAGCTGCCAACATTGTAGAGAGACGTGACGCGTGGTATCACGTGGGGTATTGATCGCCGCGCAGCATCCGCTAGAGCCATTCTCGCTGCCAACCTTCCCTACCTACCCCAAGCCAAGCCGAGGCACTACCTCATTTTGGCCCCTTTTGCCGCCCTTTTCCTCCGTCCTCCTCCGTCGCCGCTATTTTCCGCGACTCTTGCAACAAAACCACTCCCGAGTTTCCTCTCTCGAACTCCCAGACATCCATGCATTGCACCCTGTCAGACATCCATCACCATGTATCCAGCAAGTTAATTATTAAATGCATCCTACTCGTCGCGTAAATGACATGAAAAAGGGGACAGGACGGAAGACGGGACAAGAAAAACTCGTGGACGACAACTACATTTTCTGGGCTCGTGGGGAAGTCACAAATTCATGAAAAATGAGACTCTTTGTTTTTATATTTTCATCAAGTTTTTTAGTGCTGTGAAATTACTCCTAAAAATTAATCACGCACAAGTGCAGTTACTGCATGAAAAGAGTTCAAAAACGAAGGGTACATAACTTCCAATTCTGATGAAGAGTTGTATAACTCCACTGCATATATGATTTCCAACACGCACTCGATTATAACTGCCAGAATTTTCCAGAATATTCCTTTTTTTCTTATCTCACATTATAGCTTTATTTGTAAAACATTTGAATGAATTTACTTTTTAATGCCGACAAAAATACTTAACGCACCTCACGTATACATCTAAAAAAAACTCGATGAAAACATATGTTGACTATAGATGTATAGCTTTGTAAAAGAAAGAATACATATATAGAGTTTGTATTTAAAGCACACATCGCCAGTTTTCAATTATATTTCGAGGTACAGGTACACATATTCCAGAAATCGATTTTATCGAGAAAAAGCTTCTCTTAGGCGTGATTTTATGTGGAGTCAAATATTTTTCTCTCAATTCAGTGAACATTTCCGCTCAATCCGTGCACCTCGAAAACAAATGGGGATGTGTTTGTTATAGTATAGATATGACGGGTTGTACCTATATATGTTTACATATACAAGTACGTTATATATTTCTACATGTGAACCCTCCTAAGTAATATGTATGAACGAAATACCTACGGAAACTCGACTCACCGTGAAACTTTTCCGATAGAATATAATTTACACGAAGTAGTACTTTTTGCGTAGGTTCATGTAGTTCTATTTTAGAATATTCTGTACAGTGGTACAGTTTATATTACGCAGCTAAGCTAATAAAGGTCAATGCAAATCAGGCAACAAAAAAAAAAAAGAAAATATGATACTTGTTTACAAGTAACTAATAATGTCAATAATAAGTAATAATAACAAATCAATAATACTTTTGTTCAGTTCAGACTACAAGGCATATAATATATATAATATAATATAACATATGTAATTTGCATTTGATTAATAACAATTCAGCCAAAAACAAATATGTAACATTATTGGATCATTTTTGTCATTTCGGTTTATTTAGAAATAATATAAATGTTGCAAGAGTTACTTCGGTAATAATATACATTAATAATAATACAATAATATTATTATTAATAATATTTATATAGTAATTAGCATACATTATGTATTCCGAAATTTTCGAAAATAAAAAATCTTTAATGACAAACTGCTGTGTTCTAGCAAAAAATTCATAGTTTCTATTTCCTGCGCATTTTATATGAACCATAAACATATTACGTAGACATAAACTTTTTATTTGCAAATCCCAGGTGCAATATTCATAAATTCCAAACGTATACCTTTTTCTCTGTAATAATATAAGTTTTTAAGTATTTGCAGACACAAACAAAGACTTTTAGACATCTTTCACATTTTGTACGATTTTTAAAAATATATTTTTTTCTAAAAATTCCTTTCATGTCTAGAGATCACTTTGAAATAGTTTTAACGAGGATAGTGCGACGTTCCCCAAATGTAAAAGCTTAGCGCTTGTGACTTTCAACCGAAGCTTTTATGGCTCCTCATTTCACGCAGCGTAATTTACCAGGAGTCAGCAGAGTAAAAAGTGCAACTTAAGGTTCTCCATGGTTCAAATTAAGGGCATGTGGTAATTACCACAAGAGAAAATTTAGTTTTCCCAACTCGTTTGCAATAATAAATATTTTTCGCCAAAACTAAGCGATTTATCTTTGTTTCATACTGACGTGGTAAATTGCCTAGGTTTATTGAATTGCTTTACAAACCGATAAGGTTAAAGCAAACTTTGAGAGACAAGAATTTATTTAAATTTCGTCCCTCCACTATACCGTGTACAAGATTATAAGTTTAGCGAAATAAAAGTTCAAAATTTGTTCACCTTTTCCAACACACTCTTTAATTTTTAAATTCTAACTTGTGAATTTACCCTTTATACATATTTTGTTAATTTAAATTTTACAATGAATATTATATTTTAAGAGCATGTAATACTTTACCATAAGAGCAAATTAGTTATACCAAATGTACATTCATAATAATAAATATTTTTAGTAAATAAGAGTCCTAAAAATATTTATTATTATGAATGTATAATAGGTATAACTAATTTGCTCTTATGGTAAAGTATCACATGCCCTTAATTTAAATGTCTGTAAGTAGATTGAATAGAAATGCTTGTTTTCCCTTTTAGCGTAACTATATTTCCGATTTGTCATACCTGCACGTACGTAAATTTGGGAAATGTAAATCTCCCTCTGGAACTGTGAATGTAAGTAAACGTGTGTGGTTATTTGCCCAGCGAATTAATTTTCATCAATTCGGGAAGTGCCTGGTCATTTGCTCATCGAGCGTTATCCGATGGCAATTTTAGTGCATAAAATTGATTTTATCGACGATATACATGTATGAAATGTTCACAATTCCACAATCTAGAGTCCTGTGGAAAACTATTCGAATTCGCTTTATCTCCCATTACCATCAACGATGAGACATCCGGTGGAGTGAAAAACAAAGAGGACGTTTTGTCGATCGAAGTGTGGAAGATCGCGAGATGAATGAGATATCGATATACATACTGCTGCCTCCTCCCTTCAAATATACCAATAAACCCTCACAACATCAGATATTTATCGACACATGCTCATAAAATTCCAGAAAGCGCAATATATGTAAGATATGTCTAATTCGTCTGTTTCCACTTTTTCCCTACGTCAGTCAAATTGAATAAGTGAAAAAATTCATGAAGCAGAAAAATCGAGAGGAACAAATCTGTTGTATTAGTACTTAAAGTATAGCGAAAAAAATTGAACAAATTATTTAGGGCGATCGTTTATTTATTATGTAACATTTTTTTTAACGATTTTTGGACCCTTCCCCTCTCTTTTAACGCCACCCTAACAATACACCATGATACCCCTCCCCTTTCATTATTACGTAACTTTCAAGGGATTTCAAAATCCTGATAAATTTCTTTTATAAGTAAAGTACTTGTATGTCGTGCAAACACAAAGACAATTTTGCGACCACCTTCAAACGGAAAAGGGAGGTGAGAGAGAGAAAAAAAGCGGAAGCGAAGAAAGAAAGAGAGGAGAAGGTAGTGATGGGATGGTTGGCAAAAAAGAATGAAGTACTAAGGAAGAAGTACTCACCCCCTTAGGCTAAACCTCCTCTTTTCCAGCTCCAACTTGAAGACACTCGGTCAACAAGCACGAATATATGACATGGAAGACTATCTCTTTTTGTTTACTTACAAAAAAGAAGTTTCGGGGCTACAAAATTTTTTGGCCGGTTTTTTGTAAACGCTGATCGGGACTCGATCGGACAGTCAGAACTAAGATGGGGTTCTATAAGCGGAATGTTAAAAAAATATTTTCAAGGGTTTTAAGTGAATTCAAAGGATGATAGAAAATACCCACGTTTATGAGATTATCCTTCAGAAGGAATCTTAAAGAAAAAGGAAGAGAACCTTTTTTTTTGTTTTGCGTTTGAGAACATTTACTTTAAGTCCATACTTTTTTATTTTATTTTTTCTATTTTCGAGAAAGATTTGCTTTTTCTTGGCTTTACGCTCGAAGAGAACTTTATAGGATTATTATTCAAAGATCGCGGCGCGCATGAATATTTCCCAAATTCTATTTTCTCTAATATTTATTTAACCAAAAATCATTTGAGCAAATAGCAATGAAAATTGAGATTAAAGGCATAAATTAAACTTTGAATTGCAGAATAAGTAATTAAATATCTTTAATGCTTTCTAAATTAGTTCTGCGAGTTATCTAACTTGATTATCCATCCGTTTTATTGTATTATTAAGCCAAGGATGCACTAAGTATCATCGATGCTGTAGCATTTAAGATTGTTACATGCAATTTTCGAAGGGCTCTCAAAATTAAATTAAATTCAGTTTCAAAGTGTAACCTTTCTCAAAGCAGATTTTGAATTCAAAATGTTTCTTCTGCCTTCTAATGAACGCGAAAATGGAAAACAAATTTATATGTTTATATATTATTTTTTATATTATATTATATTTTATTAAATTTAAAATACTGACAAATAGATTTTTAATAGAAAATGAAAGTTCTGTGATAATAGAGTATGAGTGATTTATGAAGAAGTTAAATTTCAGATTATGTAAGAAGAAATCAGTTCTTTCAGATCCGTTATCCACCAATTAATAGAGAAAGCAAATAAATTAAGTTCAACAGAAACTTCCTTCGTCCCACTTTTTTCATTCACTTTGTCTCACTTTATTCGGTGGATTTATTCGGTACCTTTAAAAAAATTTAATTGGAAAATCTAATTCCCTTTGGAACAAAAGCAGAAGACTGGTGACGGTTTAACAAGCAAAAATGGATCTCGCGAGATATAAAAAATAATGAAAAGTTAGAGGCCAACATTGAATAATGAAAGTGTATAGAAGAAGGGGAAAGGGATGCATTGGATTAAAATATGATAGAACTGCATCATGATTTTCAATAACTGTTCTTCAAATCTTATAAACTAAGCCTTCTCAGCTCTTTTTATCACTTTTCATTTCTTTTTTCAAATAACCTATTTCACACTGAGAAAAATGTTTGAGTCGGACAACAAAACGTTTGGTTGCTATAGAAGCAACAATAATTTTTGGTTGTGCCAACCAAATCTTGGTTCTTTCAATAAACCTGTTTTTGGTACAATCGAAAATTTTTGTTGCAACCAAAAATTGTTTGGTTGTGCCAACAACA
>CAJFCO010000373.1:467218-518635 GCA_904066015.1 Synergus gifuensis
AAACATTTTTCTCAGTGCACCACACTGAAAATATTGATTCAAAACATATTTTCTTATAATTAGATATCATATCTAATTTCGGATCTATTTTTTCCCTAAGATTTGGCTATTAATTTTTATTGCTTTCATATTTTTATTATATAGAACCAAATAAAATTAAGCGAAGTTACCCAAAAATTAGTCCAAAGTTAGACGACTCTACAATACTAAAATTAAACTGTGAAATTCAGATATTTGTCACGTAATATGTGCTTATAAAATTTATTGAGAAGTAAGAGTTTATATTAATATATTTTGAATTTATAGAAACTTCCAGTTGAAGTTTATGCGATTGTAAATCGTACCTGTACGACTCCCTCTACTCCCATAAGTCTTTTAACCTTTAACTATACATATGTATATTCCAGGGAATACTTTGCATATGGTAGCATGCACAATTTCAACGTTCTCTACAATCTAAGAATAGATTTCCAATCGCATTATCAGATCCAGAAAACTGGAGATAAAATGAGTTCAATTACGGAAAACATACTCCATAATCTTATAACGATCACCATTAAAATTTAATACTCTTTAGATTCAGTCCCTATCTATATTCAGAAAGTTTTCATGAAAAAGTTCAATAAATAATAGAGATACCAAAATCTTATGAATCCTTATGTTCACATTAATTTTCCTAACATGTGCATGAATGTGTGAAATGTGTACGATATCGCAATTGACATATGAAGGGGCAAATCGATTAAGCTATAGGGATTTAGATAAGATGGGCTGTAACCCGTTAATTCCATCCTACGAGATTCTGTGATCTTGAAACTAAAGAGCGAAGGAGAATTTGAGTTTCCTAAGATGAAACTTCGCAACTTAGTTTACACGGATCGATGATAAGCCTCTACATGACGTATAAAACGTGTCTGTGTACCTTACGAAAACTTGTCAATATAATTCCTAAAGTCTCTAAATTTCAAATCAGAAAATTTGAAAATTATTACTATGTAAAATTCGTCATATATTTTTCATTTTAATTACAACTTTTAAATAGCAAATAATTTTCTTTCAAAGTTTCACGATACCATTAATTATGTTTAGTTTCTTGATAAACATGTATAATTTTCCCTCGTTATTAAATTTCTACTTTCTTTAAAGGAGTAAACGAAATTAGAATCGAATATGCGAAAAGTTTAAAGAACGAAAAGTTTAAAGGGCAAAAAGTCAAAGACTGCGCAAAAGTTCGTGAGGTTAAATTAAAGATGTAGGTAACATGATTGCGGGTTAAATTTTCACTCAAGTAATTTCACTTTTTATTTGACTATGTTATTACAAAATTTCGAGTCTTTCAGCGTAATTTGCTTTTTGTTTTTTACTTTATTATAGCTCCTGCTTGTTACCTGTCAAGTGCGAAACACGAGTTTACCGAGTTTACTATTATATTTAATTGCGTTTGAAATCCGTTGTAAAAATGATTGACCTTATGACAATTAGGCGCTTATGTCTTTCAGGTAGGTATTGAATTTATAAGGTTCATTCTATAAATAAGTGCTAGCCCCATGCAATCATTATACCACGCCTCTGTGGTCAGATAATAGAATTCACCCTACTCTAAACCCAGCTGTTCCACCATGAATACATTTAGGAATTGATGATCATCCTTATTATTCTGGAATGCATATTGCACATAAAGTCAAAAGATTTGAGTAAAGTCAAAATTGCTATCGATAGTTTGATAAAAGGCATTGAAAGTAATAATTTTTAACAATAAATAAACCATCAAGAATCCATAAGTATGACAATTAGAGAAACTCAATGGCTGTTCAAGTTTTCACTGTGTAATTATAGAAAAACTATTCAGGTCAGTTTAAAAATTCCCTGAGAAGGAAAATATTAGAAAGTTGACCCAGAAAATAAAGAGCGTATGCAAATGTTTCTCGAGGAGCTCTTTAGGGATTCTGACCTCTGTTCTCATTTTGATTCTAGAGGCGAGTAAAGCCAGTTATTATTTCAGGTTCAAAAACTACATAATAAGTGTCGTAATTCCAGGACATTAGTGCACATTACTCAATTCAGCCCTGATGTTACTTATGATGGGGTGAAACGTAGAAGCGGTAATCCCAGGGGAAGAATAACATGGCTTATAAACTTACGAGCTTAAGTGGAAAGCAAAATGTCCATGTTATAACAGAAAAAAGAAGTTGGGCTTATTTTGAGTCATATTATCCTCTTTATTTCAAAAGAGGAAAAATTTTATCGGTACACTTAGTACAATGAACTCTAAGCCTTTCCTGACCTCTTCCCTCTTTGAGACTTGAGGAAAAAACAACGATAGAAAACAAAGACACAGAGACGTGTTATTTTCGAATCGTATGTATGGAAGCCATCATTGTACTGCTCGGTCCTAGTTTGGCAATGATCCTCGGTGTCATCGGTCTAATAAAAGCGTGGACTACAGCTGCTAATGGCCGATCAAGACTCACTATCATTAGATTGCCGCTTCATTTATACATTGCTGCCATTTAAATATCATTTATCCACAATTCAATTTTTAAAATGTTTATATACAAAATCAAATTAAAAATTTCTTCAATTAATGCCTAGGCTCCATTTAGAAACCCCCATATCTGCTACGAAGTTTTCTTAAATTATGCGCTGATATATGCTGAATTAAATAAAATTTAGCTACTTTCTACCCGGGGAACCTCTAAATGCAAATTTTATAAAGTTGGATCTATGTAATATTAATTCAATTGTTTCCATAATATTTGCTTCGAATTATATCTGTGTCGGCTATAGAATTTATATAATTAAAAATGAAATCTGGAATTCAAATTTAGTTAGTTTGAATCAGTAAATTAGCTCTTGAAACAGAAAAGGGAAATATTGTGATACGTGTGGTTACTTTATTACACCATGTAGTGCAGATAATTTTTTTTTAATTCGTATCCTATGAGTCTAGATGTACATTTCGTGGCTAACTGCCAAGCAGACACAATCCATACTATAAATACTGGCACCACTCTCCAATCCTGGCTCAACTTATCCCGCTTTATTCCGTTTCATTCCATTCCGTTCCGTGCTGTTCCGCACGACTACCCTTCATGTTGGCGCTTCTTTTGTGCCGTATGCACATCAAGTAATCACAAGATTAATATTTTGTGAATATAGAATGGATTATGATAACATATCATAATTAGCTGCTTAGAACATTCTTTGTGACCCATACAAAATCTCATTGGAAACACACTGATGATTCACATTGTTACGTCAATGACTACGTCCACAAACTTGAATCAGTGAACATTCAAATTTACATAATATTTAGATAGTCAAAAAATTGAATTATAAATATTCATCTTAAAGATCTAGATATTCATTCTAAACATATATAGGTTTTCCACCTGATTATCTTGTTGTTCAAGCTTAATATCTATATATTTAGGTTGAATATCTTTGATATTCAAATTTAATTTGATTGAAGCATGATCGGATAAGTAAAAAGAGAAAATTCTTGAAAACAGAGAGAAAAAAGAAGAATTCATTAAAAAGCGGAAAAAAACAGGGGAAAGACTGCGAAGTCCAAACAACAAGAAAATTAATTTGTAAACATTGCTCTGCTAAACATTTTTAGTCCCAGATTCGCCTCTTTGTGGATAGAAAGTGTGTTTTCCCAGTAAGAAAAAGTTGGCTGAAGTACTTATATAATGTCGATACCGAAGCAGTCAAGTCACTTTGGAACCGTGAAAAGATTTCATCGATAAAGCATCACGGTGGGAGGAATCGGTCTTTAAACGTGACACAAGCGAGAGTATTAAAAGTGGAGAAAAGCTGAAGAGAGTAAAAAGAGGGCTGAGGAAAAAAGAGAGAAACATGATATGATTGAAAAGTGGAAAGAGCGAAAAGAGTGAAAGAGGCAGAGGGAGCGTTTATTAGACATTATTAAATATAATATGCCGCGAGGCGTGTCCCTCTTAGGAAACTTTCTCGAAAACTATCATAATTTTTTAAAAGGATTCTTGCTTCAGGACTTGTAGTAGACCTTTTTCAAGCACAGGTCGTTTACTTCATCCTCGACAATTCAGTATCTTCAGATATTACTGACATGGAGGTGGGTAAAATTGCTCTTGTTCCACGATCTTGAAGAAACAATTTTTCATAAAAGACTTCATATAGCTGAAGAACGTATAAAGTGTTTCCTTCAAAGTTCCATATAGGAGAGTTGTGTCACGAGGAGTGTATCAAAAGAAATAAATAACATTTTGTTAATAGAATCATGAAAAACGAGCAAGAACATTCCTTTACATTTTCTTCATAAAAATATTTCAGATTTTTTAATATTGCACAAGGTATACAATATGCAAAAAAAAAAGAAACTGACTTTCTTCGTATAAAACTTATTTTATTTTTGATTACTATAAAAATACACCAAAACTTATACAATTAATTAAACTTAAGTTAAACAATTAATTATAGTCTTATAACTAAACAGTAGTAAATAATTATTAAAAATCTTACAAATGTATCTGTCTATTCGCAATTCTAATCGCATTCCTAAATCATAGCAAAAGTATGTTGCTTGTATACCAAGCAACTCATCTTTAATTCGTTAAGTATAATAAATACTAACAGATATTCGCTCTTCGTATAGTATATATAAATAAACATTATAAAAAAATCGTTGAACTAATTTATTATGCTATTACTTCTTATTTACTGGTATGTTGAATAATATATGTTGGTATTATGTTGAATTGTTTTTTCAAAAGACTTGCATGGAAAACTTCAACTTTCTCTCTGTGTAACCCGTGGACAAAAAAAGTATGTCCAGAAAGTGGTTAAAAAATATTGCAACTTTACTTTTTCATACTCATGACATCTCTTTCTCCGCTCTTGAGTCTGAGTGAGATGAAATAGTACAATTAACGCCATCAAAAGCGATAATTGTTATCAATTTGGGACGATTCAACCAATTATCCCGTCAGATGGTGCTAGTTGCGCTACTTCCGGTACATTCGTTTTATTCAAACTCAAGTTTGGAGGGACCGATGTTAAGAATGTCAAAAAGTATAGTGTGGCATTATTTCTGCATCACTCTTCATACAACGACACATTTTATCCACGGTTTATATGTAAATAAAGTGGAAGTTTTCATGCATCTGTTATGAAAAATAATACGTGATGCAAGATACAAGTGGGGACAAAAACTGCACTCGTGAAAAGTTCAAAATTTCGACATCGACTAGACAATTTTGTGATGTATTAAAATTAAACTAATTCACTAAGTGAAATAATTAAATTTACGAACGAAAATACTTCCCTGGATTACTCAATTAATTCGTTTCTATTTTTTAATAAATGTTGAATTATTCCGATACCTCAATCATCGAAAAGACAGACCTGACAAACCCTCGGAACGAGAGGTCTTTCCATTCGCCCATAAAGTTTGCGAGGGCTCTTTGAAAGATTTCTTCACGTTTTCTTTTTCTAAGCTTCATTCTACGTATTCTATTACGTCGTCGTCGTCTGTTAAGAATTTGTTCTTTATTTTCTGAAATGGGAGAACTGGTATTTTGAGGAGGATAGTTAAGAGTATTAATAAAGGATCTTAGGATCTTCGTCACTGTCTTCTGATCGGGCACCTCAACCAAAACTGGAGAAGCGGAAGTGGAATTTTTAAACTTGAAACCGTTAGAATGAGTAGAAGGAAATCCTGAAGCTTGTGTTGCTACTGACTCTGAAGGGAAGCTCTCGAATTTTATTGTCGATGGTTCTAAACCATGGAAGTTTGAAGATTTATTACCAGATTCCATCATATCAATTCAATCAAAAATCGATCTCTCGGTAAATATTTAAAATCTAGGATTCTTGGTCATCAGATACAATCAGAGAATAGCAAATAAATCGGGAACGATAGTCTCAAGCCTTCAAAGTTCTATTTCAAAGATTTTCTACAAGAAGCTCCGGTTCTTGAGAAACTTTCAAGGTCTGCAGGATCAGATAACATTTAATCTACTAGAGAGTAAGCGGTTCATTTGATCAATAGTTGTAAATCCAAAAGGTTTCAAATGGAAAAGATTGAATTAAAAATTTACCTTTCTACATGTCTCAGAAAGACAAAATCTCAACATAATCGATTTAAAAAATTGGAAAGTATTACACAAGCATAAGATAAATACAATTATAAATCTAGAGTAAAATTTTCATCCGTGTGGATAATGAAAATTCGTTTGTACTTTTCTAAAGTACTGTCTTTTGATACCTCAGATTCTGATGTATAAATTCGTTCGACATTTGGTTCCAAATTAGAGACGCTCATGAGACTCAGGTTCTTAAAGAATAAAATGGTAATTAGTTAATATAAAAGTACCTAATAAATTAAGTATATTGTTAAATATATTTGAATATAAATTTCTTACCAATTAAATATTTGGGAGAGCGTTCTTATTAGAAATGATTCTGAATGTTCAATATTCCATCTAAAATATAACAAAAAATATAGTGTTTACGAGAATTGAGGTTATGTACATAATTTATACAATTTACAGTCTGAGATTAGTTTAATCATTCTACTTACAATATATTTTCGATGTGAATTGTGTCCACTATCCATATCTTAAAATTATTAAACCATCACTATTTTATTTCAATTATTACCGGAACATGTTACGTGACTGACGCCACCAACTGAAAATCTGACTGCGGAAGGCGGATCGAAAGAATCAGGGACGTCGCATTTATAAATGGAACCCGCGTCATATTGTTGATTTTGAAAAATTATTATTATGTAATTCTTTTCTAGTAAGGAGCATTCCCATTTTAATTGGATTTCATTGAGTTTAAAGATATTTTCATAAATAATTTGGATATTCGAGTGTATCGACTGAATCTAAGGGATTTTATGGGATTTAAAGAAATCTTCAATGATTTTAAGGGCATATAGGAATTACCATAAAAACTAATTTAGTTTCACCAACTACATTAAGAAAAAAAAAATACTTGGAAATTAATAAATATACTTTTGAGTCAATAGATCTCGTTCCAAAGCAGATATTTTATTGATTCAAATGTATATACTATAAAATTTATAATATCACTACATATATTGAATGGATAGTGTCATTATTGAACGGAAATGATTAATTCTTGTTTCATTAAAAATTTATTTGAATTATTAAAAGATCTGCTTTTGATCGAGATCTATTGATTCAAAAGTATATTTATTGATTTCCGAGTATTTTTTTTCTCAGTGCGTATACATTGGCAATAATAAATATTTTTCGCTAAAACCATTTGATTGAAGTTTATGGAAACCATTTCCATTGAAGTTTATCATGATTCGAGTTTTAGCGTTTTAGTTAATTAAGCAAAATAATGGATTGTTAATTTGCAAGTTTCTTTTACAGAATTTTGTTCGAGAATTGGCACTGTTAGTCTTATGACAGATGAAGGAGGAGGGAATAGAATAGAATGAGTGTGTAAACAGTAGAGAGAAGAGAGTAGAGTCAATTAGTACTGGATGGAATGGGAAAGACAGGTACAATCCTAACCCATCCTAACATCTGGAACTAACGAACCAATCTCCCTTCCACTCTGCAATCCTTCTCGTATTCACCTCTTGAAATATCATCGTAAATAGTCAGAACTCAAACAGCATCATTCTCCACTTTTGACATTCGACTATCCACACAAAAAAACTTATAATTTACTAAGAAAAATAAATTATTTTGATTATACAAACATTAGCACTAGTCACATATTATCCATGGAGTGCAACGTTTTCAACTTCTACAATATATATTCTGCCCTGAACTAACTTTTCACTATAATATATCACATTCATCTGTAACTGTTACAATTGTTCATAAACATTCTATTTCTCAAGTAATTATTCGATAACTTTGAAATGTGATTTCATCTTCTAATATCATCACATACCTAAATTTGGGGAAGTATAGAAAAAACATATTTCAAAAGCGAATCAAATAAGGACTATTATTGCACATAGGGCAAATATATGATACACTAAAGATAGAATGAAATAAATTATGTGGCAGTTTGTAGGTATGTATTAGGTACCTAAAGTATTTCTTTCGAAGAAGAAGCGCATGAGAACCCTGGCGAAAGCTTCGGATAGGATTCCAATCCGAGCCAATCCGAAATCTCTATCCGAGCGAATCCGAATGAAACCGAACCATTCCGAAGAAACTTTTCAATCCGAATGAATCTGATCCATTCCGAAGAAACTTTTCAATCCGAATGAATCCGAACCATTCCGAAGAAATTTTCCGATCCGAATGAATCCGAAGCTTCAATCCGAATGAATCCGAGCCAATCCGAAGAAATTTTTCAATCCCAATGAATCCGAAGTTTCAATCCGAATGAATCCGAGCTATTCCGAAGAAATTTTTTAATCCGAATGAATCCGAAGCTTCAATCCGAATGAATCCGAACCACTTCGAAGTAATTTTTCAATCCGAATGAATCCAAATTTTCAATCCGAATGAATCCGAACTCGGATTGGCTCGGAATGAAACTTATTCGCTCGGAAAGAGACTTCGCATTGGCTCGGATTCATTCGGATAGGAATTTTTCTATCCGAAGCCTTCGCCAGGGAAGAATCATGGTATCAAGAAATCAGACAATAAAAATGCAACGATGGGGATCAGGATTCAACAAAGAGCCACGGTTCGACATCTAAGATGGAAATTGAGCATTTCAATCCAGAGAATTCAGGATCTGTGGATTCCTCGGGCAATAAGCATCAGAACGAGAAAACTTTAGGGCAGATTTCGTATACACTGATAGATATTATGTATATCTAGCTAGATCAAATTCGAACCTAATGTACCTTAAAAATTTATCCCTGGAATTTTATCTTCAAAATTTATTTGAAATTTGACTCACCACGTGACGCTGGAAATCTACCTGAAACAAAAAGAAAAATGTTATTATTATATCATTGAAATAATTTTGAAATCTCTGAAGAATAATTTGTACAAATTTTCTGACAAAATTGCTAGTTTTTTTTTCAGTATATAAGTGCCTTTAATTCATGGCTCGGCACACTCGTGTTATCCGGTTAATTCTTTCTGGATGGATTTCTTCAACAAGGATAGTGCCCCTCTTTCGTGCCATGTGGCCCGTATTTACGGGTTGGCGGTGAGCACAGTTTCGATTTGCATGTTAGTTTGACTGATCGAGTGGAAAACTCATTCTACCCGAAGACTACTCAATTTCTAACCAATATAGAGAGAGGAATGGCGCATTCATGAGCGAAAGGGATGCTTCAAGAAATAAAATAAAGAAGATCTCAATTCGAGAAAAATTCCGCTAAATTAAGCAAATATTTCCCAACCATCAATCTCACTTATACTATATTAACATAAACTTCTATCAATATTTTCTTCTTATGCTGATCTTTAATATCAATTTGTATAAGCAGCCATTTCCTATTATGTAAAAGAGAACTTTAACTGTATATTATATGCGCGTCAAAAGGTAAATAGCAAACGGTGTTTCTATTTCTATAGGGTAAAAGAAAAAATATCATCGGAGAGTAGCTTATATTGTGTCTACAATGACATAAAACCAACTATGTGTTTTGCCAGGTAACTTTATAACTTCAAAGTGTGCGAACATGCCTCCCTCGCACGCATGAACGATCTGCTTCTGACGTAAAAGGATTATTTTTAGTTCAATTTGTCGCTTCAATAAGACCATATGAAGCTCTCTCATGCGTATAATATCTGAGTATTTTGTAATCTTAGGAAAATAACGAGGAAAATAATACTTAGAAAGCTTAAATATGTTCACTAGAATTTAACGTCTTAATGATTAAAATTTCTCTATAGAAACTGCTAATTAAAATCGAATGACCATGCAAAGTTGAAGATTATTCAAGATGAGAGTAAAACAATGGAAATAAGTCGTTTTTTATGGCGTTAGAGTTAAAATGAGACACATATATGTTACAATTCTGTCGGCAAAACATTATTATCCCATCGGAATGTTGGTGTAGATTTCGATGTGGTAGACAACCAATCGACCTCACATACATAGGATATTTGCACGTAATGTGGATTAGGATGTGGTCCGGTATGATAACAGTGATATGATAGCAATAGAACACCTTACTTACGCGATATTCACTCAACTTCTCTATACCCACAAATAATATAGGTATGTGTATGCCCTACACATACACAGTAAATCCTATAGAGTATTCAATCGTTGCAGATAACTGATTATCAAATTAAGATCAAAAAGATTCACTTTTTTGCGGATAAAATCTGTTTCTATACTCGAAACAAATTTTATAGTTTCGGTACATAATTCATCTCCAAAATCGGATCATTTTGATTCAAAATAACGTTTTGCACCTCATTGCTCATTCTGATTCAATTTCGAGATTATATTAATGAACTGTGCTTTACTATATGTGTAGTTAATCTGCACAGATTCCATCTTTGAACTCCATTTATTATATTCAACAGATACATCATCCCAAAAATGTTATAAATCTGCATAACTTAAAGTGTATTTTTGCAAAAGTAGTGCATGCAATTTTATATGTAACAGTTTCAAAGCCACATGCGGATCGATACATTCTTTTATTCTTTTGCTCTATCTATTCAAATAATTTAGATTACACGCACTCTGCATGATGCATCCATTACTATACGCTTTGCACTCTCCAAATCTATACACGTCGAATATTATTTCACGTAACACGTAATAATTGAAGCACATGCTTTAAAGAATAATTACATGCATTGATGATACCCAATTACCCATGCATATATGTGACGATCAATGCTAGTTGATAAGCAATAAGCGTACAAATTAATTGTTTAATTAGTTTTTATCTTATGAAGTAAAAGAAAAAAAAATCAATTCAAAACATAGAGGAATATGGTTGTAAAATAATCTTCTTCCTTTTTCAGGTGAACTTTATTAATTAAGATTATATTCATATGTATCTGGAATTTAATTAGGTCAGACGCAATTGCTTCTGAATATGTAAATATGTAAAAAACATATATTGACTAAAACTAAATTTCAACAAATTGTGTATGTTTGAAGCCTCTTTTTACATTTATGTACATTGAATGAATGTTTTTGATAAACATGAATTCACAAGCATCAAAAGTCAATACATACATGTATAATTAAACCCCTGAACACTGTTTCCCGACTGTAAATGACATTTATCGCATGCAATTGGTAAATTGATGTGTGGCGAAATTTGCTAATTTGCCAAAGCCACGCCTGCAAAATGACGCTCTAATTCGTAACTGATTGTTACGATTATTCATCGTGCTTCATTATGCCGCGAAAGTCCACACTTCAATAAATCGCCAATAGATAATATACCTATTCAAGAGTACGTTATTCTTGGAAATAAACAATTTTAGAATGTGTATAAAATATTGGAGATGCTTTTTAATGTAAAGACAGAATTGTTAAATAGATAATTATTTAATTCTTTTGAGAAGTGTTACATATTCTATGAGAGAATGACTGAATATACATCGCCTTAAGTACAAACGAATCGAAATCAATAAGCCGATTATTGGCTACGTTGAACGGAGATTACATTGCTTTGATTGACACTTTGACGTGGCTTCATATATAGAATTCAATCCAACAAACTTTCCAGACAAACGGACGTCCGTCCTAGTTTATTTTCCACTTTGACAGTATATCATAAAATGCTTTGAAGATCATAAAATATTATTTTTTTAATGAAGCCAAAATTACATAATTAAATCTAATCATCATGTTATGAAATTCGGAATTGAAAATTTCATAACTTACATTTTTGAAATGTTTTTATTTCTAAATTTGAAATATTTTAATTTTGAGATACAATAAGATTATTACTACAATATTTATTAACTGTATTATTATCTGTATTTTTTTATAGATTTGTTTTCTTAATTAATTTCTAAAATGTTTTTAAAAAAATTTGATATTCAAAGAACACTGCTTTATTGATTGGAACCCTCTCTTGAAATTGTTTTGCAAATTTAACGCGGGGAGGCGACACAAACTGTATTATCGCATATTATCGTATTTATATATGTATGTGTAATATTTTCAAACAAAATATTTTTCTGCAAGAAAAACGTCAAATTGATCTTAACTGAACCTATAATTTTAATTCGACAACTGTATGAAAAAATAATAGCTGAAAGTAATTAATTGCGAATCAATTTATTAAGATTCCTTATTTAGACTTTAGGGCAATACAACTAAAAGTCATTCAAGATTAATAATAACAAAGGTAAGGAAAATAAAAAATATTATTAAGTTTAGAATTCGAAATGAATGTAACGACTTTTATACACAGCCTTAAAATTCGGAATTCTGAAAAATCAATTTTTGAGCAGAAGAAAATAGTATAAAATTGTTTGAAACTCTACTGTTTTGTAAATAGGAATAAAAAATGGGACAGCAAGGAGGAAAAATGCCAGACACTTGGGAGGAGTTAATGGCTGAAAAAGACAGGGTTTTGCAATGGAGTTCTGAGGTATTGGCGCAAATTAACGACAATATTCATAATGAAGATGTGTTTCTGAGGGACTACGAGAATGCAAAAATTGATGCCAAAGTGGAAAAATGGATCGAGAATAATAAAATTCGAATCGAAAGTATAATGGCAAAGTTTCCAGACGCAGATAACGATTCCAAAGACTTAATTAATAATGGAATACCCAAGGTGATTTGTGAATGCAACATAAAAGAAAAATAAATAAAAATAGCAGAAGATTAGCGTACCACCAATAATTAACCTAATTTATATCTAAATTTTAAAAAAGTGCTCTTATTTACAGATCAAGAAATGCATTCAATATAAAATGAGAAAGGACTATCAAAATGGTTATATTGATTTAAAAAAATTTAACAAAAGGGTCGACAATCTGGGAAAAGCGGAACGTAAAATTCACAAAGAGATACAGATGTTGGAAGTTTCATATAAAGAGAATCCTAAAAAATACCAAAAGAAGTTTGTGTCACTGAGGATAAAAGTATTTAGTAATTTACGAGTTGGTGAAAAAATGCTGTGGGAGGAAAATAAACTCAAAAGCGAATTCAGGAGGAAGGTAAATAATTATAATTGATTAATTAATTTAAAAAGTATGAATATAAAGCATTGGAAAAATTTTGAATTGGGATTAATGTAATTTGAATCTATAGGTTTACAAAATTGATCAGAAGAGTATGGAACAATGCAACAAAAAAATTGAGAAGCTCTTGAAGGAATTTGAACGACTAGAAACAAATTAAATCATTGGAAAACGAGTTTTTCAAGATTATTATGGTTCTACTGATAGACTTATAAGAGGTTTAAACCTGCATGTGATTGCTTTTAAAAAAGAGATAAGTGATGAAGTAGTTTTTATAAGGAGTTTAATTTAAAACTAGTGTTTTAAAATTACTAAGATAGTACTCGTTTATCCGATTATGAACTGTTAATAATAATTTATAAATTACCTACATGTTAATAAATTAATAATATAAGTTGAAATTCAAGGTTAGATTTCAAATTCAGAGTAATTTATTTCCGCTTTACAAGAAACTTGCAATGCATTTTTTGTTTTTAGTTGGAACAATATTTCTTCATAAAATAGAATTGGAAAAAAGTCTTTCATTCATTTGAACGTTTAAAGCCTCTGGTACATTAAAAGTTAAACACTTGGAAAAAGATTCCGAAAAATCGCTCAAGTTCTTTACAATTGATTGCTTCAAAATAATCAATGTCTCTCTTCTTAAAACACGCCTCAATTTCTTCTTTCAATCAAACGAAAAAAAAAAAATAAATAAACTGCGTAAACGCGACAAATTATGAAAGGACAACAGAGTGGCGAATAAGACTACAAAAAATGTTTCGCCTCTTTTATAAGTTTATAAAATACCATCCAGAAAACGCTTTATTGAACAATTAACAAACATTAAATACTAAATCGTAAACTTTATAAGCGAAATGCTTTGCTTTATACTCCGAAACGTATATCCGTATTTTGTGACATGCATATTTATATGTAAAAATATTTCTGTCAATCAAAAGATTGAATTAGTATTCATTAATAACTTAATAATGTATTAATAAATCGTATTTTATAAGAATAGCAAATATCAAAATATTTAAACAGTCAATTGTTGTGGAAAATTGAATTGAAATATTGAATTCATATGTTAGCTATAGTAAATGGGTCACCGAACGTACTGGAGATTTTCTGCCTCACTTTTATAACCTTCGTTAGCCGTGATCGTCTAGTGGTTAGGACCCTACGTTGTGGCCGTAGTAACCCAGGTTCGAATCCTGGTCACGGCAATGTTTAAAAACATTGTCACGGTGAAGGTTTTTTTTTCATCTCTTTTTGCAAATAAACAATTTAAAAACAATATTCCGTGTCATTTTATCTAAAATAATCAGCTAAGATAATTATTTGTTTAGAAACTACATAATTCGGTTCTTGAAATCAAGTTTATTCTCAATTTCCAAATGAAAAAAATAAAAATAAAAAAAAAAACTCTAGAAAAAACTTTTTAGTGATTTAGACATTTTTTATTAATTTTTTAACCATTATTCAGGCAAATAACTTTCTTGATTATTGATTATGAATGAAGAAAATATCAATATGTGACCTTTCTCAATATTTTTAGTAATGGTAATTATGTTGAATAATAAGTAAACATTTGAAATAAAAATCTAACATTATTTAATTATTATTATTACATGATAACTATTTTCTTATTGGAGAAAATAGTTATTATTGAGAATTTAATCGCGTATATTTATTATGGTTTATATACTCTCCTAGAATAAAATTTACACCTGGAATACATCCGCGATCCCTAACACAATGAAGCAGTAAATTTTACTTTGCGATATATGTATGTGAATGCGAAAATCCAATTTGCGAGCGTAAATCGTATATGTTCATATTTCGGTAACATGAATAAATATTTTCCAAGTCCCTTTAATATGTTTTTCCCCACATTCAACTATTCCTGATCACAAATAATAATATAACACAATTTCTGAATACGAAACGAACCCTTTCTAATAAATAATGTCCTTGTATCAAACTTGACAAATAGTAAATTTTTTAAATTATTTCAAAAATTCTCGTCAAGTTTTCCCACAACTTCTTGAGATCAATTTATCAAAGATAAATCATTCAGTTGTATAATTGATCGTGCATATAATCTTCTATATTTCAATTAGTTCTCGTTTCACAACTTGTTTAAAAAATTGTGTAACTCATTAAACAAAATTCACAGCAAGTGCTGTGGAAATTAATGCAAAGTGTCAGCGGATTCTTAATATAGAAACATAAATCATCAAAGTATAAATCATGAACAACATTTACGCCCACTTCCAGTCAAAAATTGAGTTTTGAAGTACTTAATCTCGAATTTTTTAACTCTCAGCAAGAGAGTCAAAATGATCGTGCGATCTCAAATTTTAATAGTGCTTTTGTGCTTCTATTTCCAGGGTAAGATTCCGGTTTTCTTCAAATATTATTTTTGCGAAAACCACGTTTTTTATTTAAAGAAAAAGATTATGAGAATCAGTGTCAAATCTAGTGTAATGGTCAAGTGTTTAAAAAAAATTATCGAATTAAAATAAAATGATATGTTAATAATATCAATTAATTTTAATAATAACAATTTAATTTCTGATTGTAAGTGAAAGTGTTATAATTGCATTTTAAAGTCCCGTTGAATGTTTCATATGGATTAACCAAAAATTACAATTTATATCGCGAATTTTGTCAATTATTAACAAATTGACGAAAAATAAAAATATCGTGTTATAAATGCCTGAATTAAAACATTTTCAAAATCCCAATTTATCAAATTATTTAATTACCGAATTGTTCAATTAACCAATTATAAAAAATAAAGATTTATTAAATTCTTCCAGATTTTTAAATTTTCAAAATTTTCGGTAATTTTTTTCATTAATTTCTAAATTTGATTTATAAGGAACCTTCGGTAAGAAAAGCCAGAATTTTGTGATACGAGTAAAAACTGCCAGTAAAATTTTATAGCATTGAATTAAATTAAATTACATTAAATTAAATTAAATTAACTTTATATCTTTACACTTTTATGGGTAGAGTATGTATATAGAGTAATATATTATACAGAGTACTTTTATGGGACTGTAGAGTTGACAAAAAATTAGATTTTTTAACGTTAAAGATGTTTAAAATTTGTGTACATTATCATTTTTAATTTTTAAAAATTTCAGCTTTCGGAAACCCCATCAGTCCAGAGGATATTCAAACTTGTACCGACCTTTGTAACAGTTGCAACGGAAAAACAATTATTAAAGACGGAAAATGTGAATGCTCTATTGCTAGTGACGATGAAAAAGGTAAATCGATATTTAAAACATAAATTAATAAAAAAATTTCACACGTAAGAAAATATTTGATTATTTTATTTAATTAATTTTAATATTCTGGATTAAGTGTAATTTTATCATTTTAATTAATTAATTACAGGTGCAGAATGTATGAAACGAATAACAAAAGAAGCTGAACATCTCGGGATGATTTTTGAAGCACCGGAAACTGATACTAAAGGAGAAAGAAGGTCGATTCGTTGTCTTCTGGGATCACCGCGAAAATATGGAAAAGGTATAACAATATATTTATTAACAGATTAATATTGTTTAATTATAATATTAAATATTTTGTGTAAATTGATTTCAATGATTAACAAAATTTCTATCTATATGATACTAACTTCTTTCGAAATTTTCAGAGGATATTCAACGAGTGGCGCAGTATTTTATGAATGGTGGACCGTTGACAGGATCACCATTAAAACAACCATGCGATCCTAGTGAGAAAATGGTAGGAGCAAGCAAATCCGATTTAGAAGTTCCAAAGCTGGATTCAACTGATTCTAAAGAACCTAATTTAGGAGCTGGTAAAGAAAATCCTTGGTGTCCTTCAAGTGTATTAGGAAAATCGAAATACGAACCATTTCAACCTAAAAACACTTACGCTAAATCGGACGGGATTTTGGGTTCTACACAACAAGTAAAAAAACCTCAAGTCTTATCTCCAGAACCAAAAGCAATTTTGGGTGCATCGCGACAACTGGAACAACCTCTAAGTTCTTCTATAGATGCAAAAGGAATGTTGGGTTCTCTACATAAATTAAAACTACATCACAGATTTCCTATACATTCAAAAATCTTAGGAGCTCCTCAACAATCGCAACAACTTCAAGCCTTCACTCCAGACGCAAGAGGGATCTTAAGTGCTTTACAACAACTCCAATTACCTCAAAGTTTCTCTGCAAATGGAAGAATTTTAGGTGCACCACAACTGCAACAACCATCAAGATTTTCTGCAGATGTGAAAGGAATTTTAGGAGCTTCACAACAACCATATTCTTTTGAACCGAAAGAATTTTTGAGTTCTTTGCAACTGCAAATACCTCCGATTTCTGCTGATTCTAGAGGAATGCTAGGTTCTTCACAATTGCAACAACCTTTAGGCATCTTTACCGATGCAAAAGGAAGTTTAGGAAACCTACAATTGGATCTTCCTCGAATTTCTGCTGATTCTAGAGGAATGTTGGGTTCATCACAATTGCAACAACCTTTAGGTATCTCTGCCGATCCAAGAGGAATTTTAGGGAACCTACAATTGGATCTACCTCGAATTTCTGCTGATTCTAGAGGAATCTTAGGTTCTTCGCAATTGCAACAACCTTTAGGCATCTTTGCCGATGCAAGAGGAATTTTAGGAAATCTACAATTGGACCTCCCTCGAATTTCTGCTGATTCCACAGGAATATTGGGTTCATCACAACTGCAACAACCTTTAGGTATCTCTGCCGATCCAAGAGGAATTTTAGGAAACCTACAATTAGATCTACCTCGAATTTCTGCTGATTCTAGAGGAATGTTGGGTTCATCACAGCTGCAACAACCTTTCGGTATCTCTGCCGATCCAAGAGGAATTTTAGGAAACCTACAATTAGATCTACCTCGAATTTCTGCTGATTCTAGAGGAATTTTAGGGAACCTACAATTGGATGTACCTCGAATTTCTGCTGATTCTAAAGGAATATTGGGTGCTCCACAAGCACAAGTATTTTCTTCTGAACCGAGAGGAGTTTTAGGTAATCTACAATTACAGTTGCCTCAAGGCTTGTCTCTTGATCCCAGATATTTGGGAGCAGCACAACAAATACAACAACCTCAATACTTTCCCACAGTACTAGCACAAATTTTCAACCCACAACCTTTCTTTGATATGGCTGAAGCCATTGGAAGAATTCCATTTCCTGTCCCACAAATGCAAGATTTAGTTGGAAATTCATACTATAAATCTGCTTCTGATGCTGGAAGTAATCTTGTTGGGACCACTCAATCAAAAATGGAAACTTCTCTAGTTGGAACTCAGAAAATTTCAGAAGATTCAACAATTGTTGGCGCAGATAAGATTGATTGTGAACAATCAGTACCAAAAGTTGGTGCTACCAAGAGTAGTGGTTCGGAAATACTTGGTGTTGCAAAGAAAACAGAAGTTGGTACACCAAAGAAAGCTGAAACAGTTGGTGCAGCAAAAAAGGCTAAAGTAATTGGTACACCTAAAAAAACTGACTCTCTAAATAAAGCAAAAAATGTGGTTGGTGCTTGCCAGGATAGTTCAGCGTCAAATCTTGGAGCTGCTTTGCCTGTTCAGCCAGGTTACATCTACGAGGAAAGAACTTCAAATTCTGTTCCGCAAACATCATTACCTCCAGCCAGATTTTATACGCTTACTGATCTAGCCGCTGCTTTAGGTCAGAGATCGTTGACAGGCCTTTCCAACGCTTTAGGAAGAATTCAAATCCCACGATATCAAGTGAGTATCACAAGGAATTAAGGTCGTTGGATCCAAACTCTAACTTCAAAATCCGACTATAATTGACCATTTTATTAAATTAAAAAGTGTGGGATGCTTTGTTCAGTTTCTAAAAACGATTTATTTTACAGGTTGGTGAACCCAAGCAGGAATTTTTGGGAGATGCAAGATCAAATTCAAATTGCAATAATGATCCCACACTCGGCGATGCTGAACTTGAATCAAATTATGACTCAATAGTAGGTGCACCTTTTTATAGACCAACAATAGGACAACTCTCGCGTGCTTCATGGATTCCACAAGCTTTGACTTCAGTGGTAGGAATATTTCAGCCTTTACTAGAGCAAGGTGTCCAAATGGCAGTGGCAGGCTTGTCAGGGCAACCAGAAGGAGAGGAATCACCAAAAGTTGGTTTAGCTGCACCTGTCACGAATCTTAATACTCGTCAAATGGGAACTTTAAACTCTCCACTAGGTTTAAGCGCTCAATACCTTCCCAATTCCAGTGGCTATTCAATCAATTCGCAATTTTCTTTGCCCATCATTCCTGAATCTAATTCGCCAATCGTTGGTGCCTCTCGTTCAAATCTTGAAAATAACAATGAACTAATAGTTGGAGCACCGAGAAGAATTGAGTCGAATAGAATTGGTCAAAACAGAATTGGAATAAACAGAATTAGTCAAGCTAGAATTAGACAAGGACTCACGAGACGTGTAGCTTCAACGAAACTTATTAAACAATCTCTTAGAAACAGATTAAGTAACACAGTAAGGAAACTTCCAAGGCAAGTAAACGAGAATTCGGAAGAATTACCAGAAGACGTTTTAAATTCTCGAGTGAATGACGACTCTATTGAGAAACTAGTGGAAGAAGCTATTGAAAAAGAAATAGAAACTTTAGAGAAACAAGACGAAAAAACATTAGAGCAAAAATTAGAAAAGACCTTACAGAAATCATTGGAAAAACGAGACGACAAATTAGGAGTCAAATTGATCGAGCTTAATGAAAAACCAGATACGAAAACAATGAAGAAAGCGACTGAGAACATTTTAGCTCTGATTCTAGAGAAAACCACTACGAGTAAACCCACAAAGTCTAACTAAGTGCCATAAATTGAGTCTCTTTAAGTTATTAATTTAGAATAACTCTGTAAATACTTAAATTATTCCTTATTTATTTGTCACCTTCATCATTAATTTACCATAATTGTCCATCAACAATAAAATAAAATGTAGAATAGAGAATAAATTATTTATCCAGAACGAGTGTTTTCAATTAATTTAATAATTATATAAGTTATGAAAATGAGTCAATAAGCACAAAAATTTTTTCAACGTATTACAAACTTTTATTTCTATGAGACGTCAAACTTATGACAAATATTGAACTAAAAAATTTGCCGCCATGAATATTCCAAGAATTTTCTTTCGAAATAAATTACATCACCAAAAAATGTAGAGCAATGTTTGGAACATTACTTTAATATAAAATATAACCGACTCTCTTCTTCCAAAACGATTACCTTCTCCCCTTTCCTTTTCCTTTCTTTGAGGCAGAAGGTTGTTGGGAAGACTGTTCACTAGAGGATTGTTTGCTTTGGCGTGTCTTCAGCTTGGGAATGAATGTACCTAAATGAATTAAAACGGAGTCCCGTGTTGGAAAATCTGGATTAACTGGAGTGCCATCGTCATTTTTCAATTGCACTCTGATTCTTCCTCGATATAATAGTTCCTTGCTTCGTTCCCTTGGATGAAGTTTGTTTTCAACTCCAACTTTCAGACCCGCTGATAGCAAAACATCCCGGATTTCCTGATGCGTTGGATTTTCCACACATTTATCCTTCGGCAATTTTCGGCCTTCTGCTCTACTCTTTTTGCTATTTAAGTACAAGGGGTAAATGCAGATCCATCTGTTAAAAAATAAAAGAATCAATTTTTCGGTCAAAATTTAGTCTAGACAAAAATAATTTATTCTTTATTCATAACTTTACTTGTTGTTGAATTTAGTTTAAAATTGACCACTTTTAGAATTTACGAGCTTAAAGTATTCACTTATAAAAGTTTTTAATTTGTGATTTGTGGTTATTGTCTTTTAATCTACAAGAAAGTTTTTTTTTTTACAAAAAAAGTTTTACAAATCGGAACAGAGTGCCATATGTTGAATATATTTTGGTTCTCTTTCTCTCAAAAATAGTTTAATTTAAAAAAAAGAATAAAGATTAAATTAATAAATAATTAGTACAATTATTCCTTATTCCAAAACCTTTTCCAGAATTTTTTTAAATAACCAAAAGTAAAAAGTTTTGAAAATAGAAATCGTCAGTACAAAATTTGAGGTTAACTTGCCAAAAAACTTAAATGTTCAAGTAATAATATAAACTGAGTACTTAAACAAGCATGCTAATTTAATTGTTATAATGTCATTAACTCCAATAAGTTATACATGCTTTGTTTATCATAATATTTGAGTAAAATATAAACAAATTCATATTCAAATTCAAGAATGGTTCTTCACTTTCTTCAAGAGTTTTTATTCTTTTTAGATTTTCAAACCTTTAAAAATAAAAAGATAATCAAAAAATCACGTGGAGCTACTAAAATAATGTATTTCTAATAAAATGAGATGAAAATATTTATACGGAAGTATTTTCATCAGCTCTCAATTTTTTTGAGGTTAAGATTGAACTCAAACTCATAAAATACAATTTTTGGAATTAAATAACCCTAAATTCATACTCCCTTTTGATAATAAAACACTTAAACACTTGAAAAATAATTTTAAAATAGAAAAAAGACTTACCTTTCTCTATCACTGTGGTTTTTTGACGAATCCCAGGCAAGCGACACGGACATGATCCCTACTTGTTTACAAAACTGACACCACAAATTGACATGTGTTTTGTGTAAAATGACACCAAATGACACGCAATGATACGTGTTTTAAAATAAAACATGGATCAACAAAATATCAAAACTTGCTCTATTAATGAAAGAATTAAAAAAAGGTTTATTCTTAAGTATATGAAAAGAAGCAAAAAAAATGGGATTGGGCTCGTCCGGGATTTGAACCCGGGACCTCTCGCACCCGAAGCGAGAATCATACCCCTAGACCAACGAGCCAGATGGCAATTCTTTCGAAACAGGCCTACAAAACGTCAGCTGTACCTAAATCCATCAATAGACCATTTTTTCGAATTGATTTATATAAAATATCTTATCAAAAACGCAAATCTCTTATAATAAATTTCATTTATTATAAAAATCATTTTTAACTTCATTTTGAAATGCTCCAATCATGGAGAAGTATAGATCGGAAAGTGCCAATTGGGACAAGCTATTATCTGCTACATATATGTATTATGTACAGTTGATACAGTGTTTTGACAGTGTACAGCCTGGTACAGTAATGTTCATCGAAGCCTTCCTCTATTTTCCATTGTAAAAATTATGTCAACCAAATCCTGGTTTCCATTATGTATAATCTTATGAAAACAGGGGCGGCGCAGCCCATTTTTTTTCATGTATGGATTTACGATATAACACCAGGATGGGGGGGGGGGTAAACCGAAATTTTTTCTTTTCTTTTTCTTTATTTGAAAAAAAATGTTTTCCTTCGTTCATCATTTCTAGATATAAATTCCAGACAGTTTTTCATGTATGGAATTTCCATACATGAAAATTTCCATGTATGGATTAATCCATGGCATCCATACTGTCTGCGCCGCCCCTGTATGAAAACCAGGGTTGGGTTAATATATTTATAATCGAAAACAGGGGAAGACTTCGTTGAACTTTACTGTGTACAGTTGAACAGTTAATTGTAATGAGTTGTAACCAGTTGTAATACTATACATATATGTATACATTCATACATCCACATGAAAAGCATCCACTTTATCAATTGTTAATAAAAGTTATTTTCTTCATGAATTCGCAATAAAGATATGCATTTTATATTTATTAAATTCCGTAAGAATAGTCAGTGCCTTTTATTAACTTACCGATTTCCAAAATTGTCCAAAACGTTCAACCTCTGCAAATTGAAGACGATAGACAATGAATTCAAGAATGGCACCTAACCTCTCTGCTAACCTCCGTAGAAAACAGAATCTTTATTCAATTGTTTATATATTTCACTGTCTATTATAAATCCATTGTATTGTTTTCAATTGTTATCAGTATTGTTCATCACACACGAAACAATCACAAATCTTCTATTATACAATACAAGTTCTAATAAATCCTATTTCCGTAGTTTGAACGCATATAACGTTCGAATTTTAACGGTTTCCGAGGATTTTACCGATGAGGATTTTTCGTCATTATCCCTAAAATTTTTTACGAACACTGACTCTAATTTAAAGTTCTAACCAAAACACTATACTAACATATGTAAAAATTGTTAAAAACAACCGCAACAAACAAATTTAACCACTTATTGATAAAAAAAATTAAGCAATGAAAATTTTCTCCGCCATCTTTTAAAAGAATTTTATACTATAAGTAGTTTGAATGCATACAAAACGTTCGAATTCTAACGGTTCCCGGGAATTTTGCCGATGAGGATTTTTCGTCATAACCTCTAAAATATTTTACGGACACTGACTCTAATTAAAAGTTCTAACCAAAACACTATTAAAATATGTAAAAATTGTTTTAAAAAACTGCAAAAAACAAAGATTTAACCACGTATTGATAACAAAACTATGCAATGAAAATTTTCCCCGACGACAACTTTTGAAGGCGCTGTACGACTGTTTTTCGGAATGAATTACTTTGATAACGCGCACGATTGTAAAATTCGAATTGTAAAATCACAGAGAATGATTATTTTGTATTAAAACGGCTAAAAAATAGGCGTATTTAAATGTTAAACACGGAGCAAAAAAAGAGAGACTATAACGCCGCGACCGCAACGAGCCTTCTACGCATGATCTAATGCTTCTGCGAATTGTGTACTAACGTGTGTACAAATAACTACTTTTTTAAAAAAAAGTTTGTACTTTACAGTTATAATTATTTTAAACATTTACAATAATTAAAGATTTAATTTAAATACTTGATAATTAGATAATTAAAAATTTACATATAGGAAGACAGTTTTATCATTTCGAAATATATTAAATATTAATCATTCGGTTATTGTGTATAATACACAATAAAACTATTTATTTTCATCAAATAGTTTGTAATTTTTTGTATATTTTATATCATATTCTATTCGTTATAAATCAGTTTAAAAAAATATAAATTGAAATATTTCTTTTACTTAAATATCCCTGCTGGGAGTAAAAAGATAAAAATCCCATCCATTTCTATCTCTTTCTATGCCTAAGATAGAAAGGGATAAAGATTGTTTATCCACTTCTACCTTTCGCTTATACCCGCCCATCTCTTTTTATCTTCATATTAATCCACATCCACGCCTATCTTTTTGAATCTCCTCTTTTCTATGCCCTTTTATCTCTTGCTTATCTACATCCACGTCTATCTCTCTCAATCCTCACTTATCTACCTCTTTCAACCTATTGTCTAACCCCGTATATCTCTTTCTATTTCCTTTTCAATCAAAGTTTGCTCTATCTCTTTGAATCTCCTCTCTTCTATTCCTTTTTATCTCTTGCTTATCTACATCCACGCCTATCTCTTTCAATCCCCACTTCTCTAAGTCTTTCAACCTATTGTCTGTCCCCGTCTATCTCTTTCTATCTCCTTTTCAATCAAAATTTGCTCTATCTCTTTGAATCCGCACTTCTCTATCTCTATTTATCTCCTGCCTATTACAGTCCATCTCTTTCTATCTCTTTTGTTACTCAAAATCGCTCTTATCTCCTTCAATCCCCACTTCTCTATTCCTTCCTATCTCCCGCCTATTCTTGTCTATCCCTTTCTATTTCCTTATCAAAGTCAATTCATTCCCATCTCTTTCAATCCATACTTCTCTATTCCTTTCTATCTCATACCTATTCTCATTTATACCTTGCTATCATCTTGTCAATCAAAATTCTCTCCTATCTCTTTTAATCACCACTTTTCTATCCCTTTCAAACTCTCACCGATCCCCATCTATCTCTTTCTATTTCCTTGTAAATCTAAATTCACTCTTACGTGCTTCAATCCCTTAATTTGTATCCCAACCTAGTTCTAAAACTATCTCTTTCAATGTCTTCTTCCTAGTCTCAGCTTAACTCTTTCATATTCGAATCCTTCCTTATCTATTTCATTTCGGCTCAAATATTTCATTAAAGAAAATTTTGCAATTATCGTTTAAATTCTCTTAAATTTAATTGCATCAAAAATTAAATTTCTTCTTTCCAATGAGTTAAAAGCTATCAAAATTCCGCTTAAAATTAACCCAGGATGTCGTAGATACTGTTTGATTTTTTTAATAATATATTACAAAATACGTCAAATCACAAAGTTTTATGAAAATATCAATAATTTTTGAAATAATGAATATTTTTTAAAATTTCTTGGGCTTTTTTAAAAATTAAATTTCTATAAAATTTGATAAACAATAAAAATATATAATCTAATGATTCCTCTACATTGTACGAGGGCTTAAATTTAAAGGGTTAGTACCAAAGTTTTCACCTTTTTTTTAAGAATTTTTTTTTTCAAATTAAAATTTATATTACAGCTTAGAAATGAGGTTAGAAATGAGGAGTTTAAAGGAAAGAGTTTAGTGATTCTGATGATTGACAAAAAGATTGAAAAAGATAGAGTTTGATAAATATAAGAGATAGATTGGGATAGAGCTAGATTGGATGAGTGCAGTGTTTGACAGTAACGCATTACTTATAACGCGTTACCAAAAAAGTTACTTTTTTTAGTAACGGTAACGCGTTATTTTTTTTTAAAGTAACGGTAACGGTAACGCGTTACAATTTTTTGGTAACGGTAATACTAAGTAACGCACGTTACCAAACGTTACTTTATAAAAATTTGGAATGCCCAGTATTAGATTAAATATTTAAATATCAAGAAAACCAATCAAATGGTGTGCTTTCTTTACAGTAACTTTACTGCTCTACATGATGCAATTATGTTATATATGTATCAACAAAATATTTTTTCTCCATTAAAATGCGCCATGATGATTGTGGAACAATTTTTAAATTGTAAGGTTCAATTATTCATCCGGTATAATACAGGATTACCGAGCAGTGCATCCGTTGAGCGATTATTCAGTACAGCTGGACTGATTCTTTTGGATAAAAGACATCGTATGAGTGATGATCTTTTCGAAAAATTAGTATTATTGAAGAAAAATAGAATTTTTTATGGAAAGTCTAGTGTATAGATGTATGATTTATGAAACTGTATAAACTGATGTATTAAAAATTTAATAAAAAAAAGTAACGTAAAGGTAACGCGTTACTTTTTTTCAGTAACGGTAACGGTAACGCGTTATTTTTTTTTTAAAGTAACGGTAACGGTAACGCGTTATTTTTTTTTTTTAAGTAACGGTAACGGTAACGCGTTACTTTCAAACAGTAACGTGTCAAACACTGGATGAGTGATATTGGTTTTTACAACATAACTCCTAAATCATTCGTTAGCTCAGTGGATTAAGCGCTGGACTACGGACTCGATGCGCGCAGGTTCACGTCCTTATAGATGCAGATTTTTCAGTGTTATATGAGTTAGTGGTAAGATTAGAATAATATTATTGTACAAAATATTGTATTTATAAAATTAATATACATGTTTAAAATATTAAAATTAATAAGTTAATAAGGGAAAGATAACCGTAGGGATAGAAAGAGATAATAATTTCTGGCAAAGGAGATAGATTTAGGAATAGAAAGAAATTAAAATTTTTTCTGCACAGAGATAGACTGAGGAATAGGAAGAGATAGATATTACCAGAGACAGAGATAGATTGAGAGATAGAAAGGGATAGCGTTTTGAGGATGCAATTCGGCTACTTGAAAGAGATAGAAAAGTTATATCTCTCTCTATCCGCAAATTTCTATCTCTTTCTATATCTTTACTTCCAGCAGGGATAGACAAATAAACTTCTGATATCTTTAAAGTCAATATTAACTGTTGAGATAATTTTCGATTTAGGTTTACTTTGACAAGATGGTCTTATTTCTGTGCGTGAAGACGAATTTTCTTAGCTTTTGAAGCCAAAATTAACCAATCTCCAAATTATTGTTAAAATATAAAACAAAATCCAAAGCATACTTCTATTCATCAGTCGTTCATGAACTATTTGACCAAGATCTTTTCCCATATCGATAAATTTTGGCAAGACTTTTATTTTCCTAATCCATGAAGCTTCAAGAACACCTGGACGTGTTTTGAATACTTTTTGTGTAAAATTAAACTATTAAATTTTTAATTTAAAAGCAAAATTGAAAAGAACCTAATTGATATTTTACAAGAGAAAAAAATAGACTGTTTTTTGTTGTTGCTGTTTATTGCATCAAAAAATCGCAAGTTTGATTGTCTGGGAGACTTACAGATTTTATAAAAAAAAAAAAAAAATAATAATTTATTGTTTGTATCAAATTAACATAAAAATGTACAAACGATTGTATTCATATTTAATGAAAAAAATATCAGTCATTTGATAGATCCCAATAGCACGAAATTCGTCTCATATATATGGAATTATTAGAAATTCATTTTTCCATTATATTCTATGTAACATACATAAATTTCAATATAATCATAGTTATCAAAATAACAAAAAATTACTTGTAACGATTTTAAATCGTTAAACTTCGCTTGAAATTTGATTCCATTTTGCGAGAACAAAAATCTATTGTTAGCTATTTATTAGCTTTATAAAACAATTATCAAAGTTAACATAAGATTTTTGCAATATCACATACCTCCTGAGGCATTTCTTTCTTTAGAATTATATCAGAATATACAAAAATTAATACTTTTCTGATTCAGTCAAAAAGAAAGATATACTTAATTTTAAATTTAAATAAAATATATAGCTTTCGGAATCATCAACAAAAACACAAAATAAATATTTTACTTTTGAAAATGCGGATCGAGTAAGGATCATTTAGCGAGATGCTTTTCAAATTTTTGGGATTAAAGTGCCTCTTTATGATGACCAACTTTTCTGATTATCTATTACAGTGTCCTCCATTTTCATTCCAACTTCATTTTCTTTTTCTCCACGCCATGGGGATCCTTGTACAAATCTTGAATTTCCTGGTTCTCAATTCCTAAAACTAAAGTTTCCTTGATCAACTCCTGCTTTTCTTTTTTCAAATTCTGGATTTCCAGCAATATATCTTCCTTTTCCATAATCTGTTTTTCCTGTTCTGTCTCCTGATTTTTAATTCCCATTACCAGAGTTTCCTTGAGAAATTCCTGACATTCTATTCCCAAATCTTCAGATGTCTGATCCACATCCTCGTTTTCCTTATCCTGGAATTTATGTTCCAGAATTTGACTAGCGATTTCCATATATAAAGTTTCCTGTTCCTCAATTTTCCGCTCCAATTTCTTTTCTTTTACCAGATTGTGGCTCTCCTTCTCTTTTATTAAATAATCATCCTTTTCAATAAGAAGCTTTTCATCTTTGATAACATGACTTTCTTTTTTCAAAATCTGGTTCTGCTCATTCATCTTCTGGTTTTCCTCTTGAACACTCTGATTTTCATTTACCAAATCCTCTTGGCATCCTTTTCCCAACTCCTGTAGCTTCTCGTTTTCCGGTTCAATAGCCTCGCTCTCCACTTCCACTGCTTGGCTGTCCTCATCAGCATCAGAATTTTCTTTTAACAAAAGCTGAATTTTCCGCTCCAAATTCTGATTCGACGTTTCTTTTACCAGATTGCAACTCTTTTTCTCCTTATTCAAATCATCGTCCTTTTCAATAAGTAGATTTTCCTCGTCTTTGACAACTTGGCTTTCTTTTTTCAAAATCTGGTTCTGCTCATTCACCTCCTGGCTTTCCTCTTGGACACACTGATTTACATTTACCGAATTCTCTTGGCATCCTTTTTCCAAATCCTGTGGTTTCTCGTTTTCCGGTTCGATAGCCTGGTTCTCTACTTCCACTGCTTGGATGTCCTCATCCGCATCGGAATTTTCTTTTATAGAAAGCTGAACTTTCTGTTCTAAATCCTGGTTTTGATCTTCCTCCTTCTGTTTCTCCTTTTTTGCTTTCTTCTTTTCCTTTTTTTCAGCTTTGCTTTTCTTTTTAATTTCCTTCTCTTGTTTTTTTTTCTCATTTTGATCTGTAAACATATATAATTAAGAATAAGTTGCTGAGAACACAAAGAGTTCTTGTCTATTTAATATAAATGTATATCAGATAAGAATTAAAAAAAGAGCATAAAATCCTTAATAATTTACCTGTTGGCATTAATATTTCACGTACAACATAACCGAGCTTTTGTCCAACCAGCAGAAAATAGGGACTCGCTCTAATCCTCCTGACCCACTCACATTTCCAAACCCCTGGACCTTCTCTTTTCTCAATAATAGCTGTAAGAGTTGCAGCGACATAAGGACTGTCTTTCGAGGAACAGTTTCGAAAATAATCATTGTCAATTAGTCTCACCCAAGGAAGACTAAGTGGAGGATTTTTATCAGCTAAATATTCCTTGTAAAAATGTACCAGAAGCTGCCAATCTATGTAAGCGAGACAGTCTGTGGCAACGACGCAAATAACTCTCATCAACTCATCGAAAGTTCTTCCAGTGTATTTCATAACTGATAAGAGCAATTTAATTATGCCCATTCCATGGCATTCGACGCTTTCCAGTAAACCTTGATGCAATATGAACTTGATTTCCTCTTCTTCTGATCCCACTCTCTCAGCGGTTAGCCATCGTTTTACTACAATAGCAAAGAAGAAGTTTAGATTGCCTCTGCCGAGATGTTGATTGCATTTTTTCAGGCAATCTTCGTGAGGTGATGAGAATGGCTGATCCAATTCCCATTCTGTACAATCAGACACAGCTAGTCGAAATGTTTTGCTTCTCATAAGACTCATCAGCTGAATATCATCCTTTGCAATAACTCTACAAAGAGTCAGCGCCAAATAAGCTGTGAGCTTCACCAAATTGATTTGATTATCGTAGACAAAAATTTTATCTTCGTCCCAGTTTCGCAGAGTTGTTTCAATTGTCTTCTTAAAACGACACTTGCCTATATCAACTTGGTGCAAAGGTGGGCAATTAGAATTGATAAATTTGAAGATGTATTTACCTTTTGCACCTGGTCTGTCCATGTAACCATCTATATCGAAAATCTTTCTGAAACCTCCATTTTCCAAACGTATGTTGAAAATAGCTGCTGCGCAATAAATTGTAGATTGGATTATAGAAGGCTTTTTAATATTGCCCGTGAAGTAAAAGTTGAAAAATTGGTTTATTATTGGCTTGTAGCTGATGGAATCGAAAATTTCTGGAGCGAATTTGATATCGCTAGCGAGTTCTTCCAGTTTTTCATCACTCCACCCTACTTTATTCCGATAGCCATTGAATGTAATGTCCTTGAGAACTGGCTTTGGACAATTTTCTATTCGGATTTTTGCTTCTTCGAGCAATTCCTCCATACTTTTTGCTGCATAGCAGAAGTCCATTATTGTAGATAATGGAAATCAACTTTTCACTTGTTTTTTAGTTTATCAATTACGTTTTTTAACAAATGCACACGTACATGGAACGTCAGCTTGCTCAGCAGATGATGAACTTTTCACCATAAACAAGGCGAATGTAAGTTGGAAAATCCAACTTGGAATGCTTGGAATGGATCAGCTGTAAAATTCTCAGTCTTATAAGATTGAATAATATTACCAAGAATATTCTCCTTCCGGAGAATATATGAGAATTTTTGATTTTCCAATATGGTTTGGAGATCAAAAAGAATAAGTTTGTTGGAGATCGGAGAATAATTCACAGAAATTAGATAACAAAATTTTGATTCATCGTTCAATCTGTAAATTATATTCTATACTTAATAACAATGTAAAACTGTCGATCGTTGGAATTACAAAACTTATTCAAAGTACATTTGTACACTATTTGAATTTCGAAATATCTGTGTGAATAAAAATGAGTTGAACAAAAATCATTTTTTTATATTAGATATTATATTATCTATTTAAACGATTATTTATATTATACTTTAGATATTAAATATTATCTCGAATTAACTCATCATTGTCGTGGGATGTTTTTTTTTGAAGTCACACCTTTGTCTTCTGGAAGCTTTCTTTTTTCTTCCACCTTATCAGGATCTGCAAAAACAATTAATAATTATAATTATTTTATTTCTATATTATTTTCAATACATGTGAGTGTGGCTATTGAGACACACATACATGCGGACATCCATTGTTGTATCAATGAGGAAGCAAAAGTGATTACTTTTAAAACATTTTATAAAATAAACCTTTAAGGAAAATAAAAAAATTGATTTTCAAGATTATAGAATGTCAGAAACTAAAATAAAATAACGTCAACCTCATGTCAACCTCAACTAATGTCATGTTGATTTCGATCAGAGGTCTTTAATTTACCTGTGTCCATTAGAATTTCGTGAATCATTTGACCCAGAATGAATCCTCTTCTGGTTATGTCTGGACGAAGTAACGTCCAAAACGCTTTCCACGATAGAGCACCAACTTTAAATTCCAAAATAGTTGCAAGAGTTGCAGCAACAAAGCTGTTGTCTTCCAGTGAGAATTCTCGTAAATATGCACTATCAATGAGTCTCGCCCACTGAAAACTATATTGCGGATTATCTTTATCAAAAAATTTCCTGTGAAAATGAATCAGAGCCTGCCAATCCGAAAATTTGGTAATGTCTGGTTCTATTATGCATATTATCTCCATCATTTTCTGGAAACTTGTTTGCATGTATCCTAAAACTGATTCCAGCATTTTTATCACATCAATTCCGAAACCTTCAGTGCCTTGCAATAAAGATTTATATAGAAGAGCATAGGCCAATTTATTTTCAGGCTGCGTTTCTTGGATCTGGATCCATTTTCTAACAGCAATCGCATAAATTGGATTAAGAATGTCCATCATATCGTAGCATCTTCGTATACACTCTCTACTAGGTACCAAAAAAGCTTTCTCCATACTCCAACCCACGTAATCAGACAGATTTTGCCTATATTCTTTGCTATTGAAAGCACCCAATAGGAGAATATGATTCCTTGCTGAAATCCGGCACAGGGTCAAGGCCAAAAAAGCAGCAAGTCTAATTAACATTGCTTGCTTCTCAGTTATCAAGTTTGAGTTTTCATTCCACGATAGGACGATCTTTTGGATTTCGTAGTTGAATAAATTATTGTCTGTAAATACATAAAACTCATTTAAAGAAATACAACTGATTTCTCCAGTCCAGTCGTAAAACGGTTTGATTTCTTCAGACTCCATATATTCCTTGTCAAAGATTCTTTCATATCCTTCACTTCTATTAATGGCAGGAATATTTAAAAGAGAAATTGCTGAGAAAATAGTTGATTGCACAGTCCAGTTTTCATCAACTTCTCCATTGAAGTAGAAAAGGAAAAAGTGTGTTACTATGGACTTGAAATTCCTACAGTCAAAAACCTTTTTTGGAAATTTTAGTGTGGTAGCGATTTCTTGGAGCTTTTGATCACTCCAGCCAAATTTTCTGAACATCATCATCTCAGCACTTAGGATATAAACCGGTGTGGGACAGTTTTTAATTTTATCTTTTGCTTCCTCAAGTAATTCATCGAAACTTTTGTCATCACTTGCAAAATCAATTATTTGATCCATTATTGTCGTTTTGACCTTGTTAACAAACAAGACGTTTCAATCCTTACGTTTCACTATGATTCTCATCTCTATCCAGTGATCTCAAAGATGGCTCCCTGCGCACGCAGCATATATTGACTTCCGCTGGAGAAATATTGCCATTTGTCAAAATTTGGCGCGCGATTCAAAATCGAATTAATTTAATTCGATTTTGAATCGCGCGCCAGATTACAGCCAATGGCAGAATTTCTTCAGTGGAAGCCAACTTTGAGAGCACTGTCTCTATCTATTCGCAGTGGGACTCTGATGCCGTGAAAGTTTTCGAATTCGAACGGACCTCTCTTTTTAACACCTCAGGATAAAAAGAGACGTCCGTTCGAATTCGAAAACTCTCACGGCATCGGAGTCCCACTGCTGATCTATTCTAAAAGACATGTATTTCAGACAACTTCATATTGCGTTCCTTTTAGCTAACTTCATGCGTAGTACGCTAACCTTATTGGTCAATTCATATGGGGCGGGAATTTAAATTGTTATTTCAGTTTCTATAGACGAAATACGCGCGGTCGCGCGCGCCTAATCTCGTATTACAAAAACGACAAAAACAGTGCAAAAACATTTGAAAACATTCTTTAATCAGCTGGTTTTAAGGCTCTTTCACACCTTTCACACTCTTTCACATACACTCGACTTCCGCAATAGTCACCACCGCAATAGTCACAATTTCGCAATAGTCACCAATTTTCTTCCGCAATAGTCACCAGCTGTTCTCTCAATTGCCACTTGATACCACTGCACATCTGCTGCGATCGACATCTGATTGGTTGCTAACGCAAACAACACAATACGCAATATGCATGCGCAATCGATGTGACATTTGAGGTATGGAAAATTAGTGACTATTGCGGGGGCAACTGTTTCGGATTTGGTGACTATTGAGGAAGTCGAGTGTACAAACATAAAAGGTGTGAAAGAACCCTTATGAAAAGAAGGCACCTAATTAATTTCAGCTGGAAAATTTAAATTTTATCAGATATAATACGACTTCAATATTTTTGGAATAATCTTAACTGAGTACAGAATTCAAGGTTTTATTAATTTGAAAATTGCTCTATTATTACATATAATAAGTACTTTTCAAAAGTATTTTATATTTTCCATTTAAAATTTGCTTATTTATATTGGTGATTCCTACCAAATTCAGTAATAAGCTAACTAAGGCCTTCTATTTCTCTCTCGAATTACTTCTTGTTTCAACTTTCCTTGAAATACCTGAAAAAAATTAATTAAAAAATTTAACTCTAAAACTATTATCTTTATCCGAGTGATTTATCACTCTTGAAATCTCTTGAAAATAACTTTTCAAATCTCTTAAAATTCTCCCCGTCTTTATCCAAATTTAAGAGACAATCATTCACAATAATTTATTATTTACCTTGGCCCATTAGAATTCGGTGAACTTTTTGACCAATTTCCTTTCCAAACAATGAAGTAAAATCTTCCTTCTCCTGAACTCCTTGGGTTTTCCTTTGACTTCCTTTTTTAAAATCTAATATACTATCAAAAACAGAGCAAAGCATTGTACTGAATTTGGGAGAACATTTTACGTAGTAACATTGGTTAATTGTTCTTGCCCAGTGAAAACTATATTGTTTTTCATCAGTTTTACACAATATTTCTGCGTGAAATTCTTTCAGTGATTCCCAACCAGGAAAAGTTTTTATATTAGGTTCCACTAAGAGCAGCACATTCATTAGCTTCTCAAAAGGTTGTTTTGTATATTCTAGTACTGCGAGTAGTCTATTTATTAGACCTATTTCAAACCCTTTGGTGCTTTCCAGAAGAGAATCATACAATAGAGCTTTTGAAGCGTAGTCATCTAATTGTACTTTTTTCGAGACTGACCAATGTCTGACAGTAATTGCAAAAATCGGGGATAGAAAAATGTTGAACGAGCACGTGAGTTCAATTTTGCATTTTCTCAAGCATTCCTTGCTTGGTGGCATATAAGGCAGGGCCATCTGCCATCCTACGCAAGTGGATAAACTTTTTCTGTAATTCCTGTTTCTAAAGACATCCAGTAATGTATCATCATCCAGTGTAATGACTCTACAAATAGTCAAGGCTAAAAATGCAGCGAGTCTCATAAGCTGTACTTGTTTTGCACCTGTCCAAATTCTTCTCTCATTCCACGATTTAAGCAATGTTTGAATCACTTGGATAAATCTATTATCGCTTGAATCAAGTGAGTTTAACGAAAAAAATTCGGTTGAGTAATCCCACTTATAGAATGGTTTAACATCTCTTCTCTCCATGTATACCTCACTGAATACTCTTTTGTATCCACCATTGGTATGTGGTATATTCAATAGAGCAATTGGAGAAAAAACTGTACATTGTAATGATGAGTTTCTACTTAGTCTTCCCGTGTTGTAGAAGTAGAAAAATCGAGCTAGGATCAATTTAACATTTCGAGAGTCGAAAACTTGTCGCGGGAATTTTTGCATGGAGGCGATATCTTCCAATGTTTCATCATTCCAACCAGTTTTGTGCCTTCCGATAAAATTATTATTCAACTCTGTGCTCTTTAAATTCTCAACTGTTTCTCGTTCCCTTTTCATATCATCTTCAATTTCTGAAAATAGAACAACAAATATTTAATTAAAAGGTATTTTTATTTTAAGAATGCCGGATTCACTTTCTAATCTCAAAATTACACCTCTCCATTTGAATTAAAAACTTTTCAATATAATATTGGTCATATAAAATGAAGATATCCAATTTGAGGTTCGAATTTGGATCCAATGCCTTTCTAAGAATACAGCAACTTCAAATTTACCTTTATCCATTAATTTTCGATGAGTTATCTTTCCCAATTTCTTCGCTCTCGAGGTAATCGTCAAAAATTCTTTATTCCAGGTATCTTTCCAATTTTGTGGTTTTTCCTTTAATTCCAAAATTGCTATTAAAAGAGCCCAGTCTTTTTCATTCAATTGTACAAAGTACTCGGAAAAATACGCATCATCTACAAGTTTAGCCCACATAGCACTAGTCTGGTGGTTTTCTTTCCGTAAGTATCTTTTATAAAACTGTTTTACTTCCTGCCAATCTGGGGAGGAAGTGAAATTGCATCCAACAGTATTTATCATTTCTTTGATTTCCCTATAAGTGGTTCCTGTAATCTTACAAATTGTCAACAATAATAATATTAATGTCATGCCGTGTCCTTTCACGCTTTCTAACAAGGAGTCGTAAAACAGGGCTTTTAATTTATCAATTTCTTCTTTTTCGACATCCCAATATATTTGCTCAGCAAACATCCAATGTTTAATCACAAGGGCAAAAATCCTTTTAGTTACGAAAAAATCATTATTCAATTGGTACCTGCACTTTTTTAAAGACTCTAAACTAGCTGACTGAAAAGGCTGATTCTCTTTCCATCCAACAGAATCGGATAAGACTTTTCTATATTCCTTGCTTCTGAAATCAATTCCCAATTGAATTTCATCATTTCCTACACTTCTACAAAGAGACAAGGCCAAAAAAGCAGTGAGTCTCATCAACTTTGCTTGATTTTCATTGGTCCAGGTTTTGGATACATCCCAAGAATCTAGAATTGATTGAATTTCCATCTTGAAACGATTAATGCCTCTATCACAAGTATCTAAAGAACGGGAATGGGATTCGATCGACCATTTGTAAAATGGTTTCCTGTATTCTCTCTCCATGTATTCTTCTTCATCAAATACTCTCTTGTAACTTCCATGATTGTCTGGAATATTGAGCAAAGAAATTGCTGAAAAAACAATTGATTGGACTGTGCTATTTGGGGAAATCTTCCCTGTGAAGTAGAAATTAAAAAACTGGATAACTATGCATTGAAGATTATGAAGATCGAAAATATCCTTTGGAAATTTTACTCTACTGGCGATTTCTTTTAGTTTTGTATCACACCATCCATTTATGGAGGATGCAAAATCGACATTAATTTTCTGTCTTTTACAACAATCTAAGTGAATCCTATAAGTTGATATCAATTGCTCCAATTTTCTTTCCATTTTTGTAAACTTGTCACTATTGATTCTTGAAATTAAATTTGTATGTAAATAAAATAAACTATAATGAATAGATATAATATTCCGCAAACTCAACAGTTGGAGTTCTGTTCTTGCTTCTTCGTGGTGTTTTGTTTGTTTGATTCAATGATGGTTTGATATCGGAGTAATCGGAGAACATAGATCATGTCGGAGAGAACGTGGGCAACAGTTGCAACTAGGAACAACACCAGCGCATTCTAGCGGTGGAATGAATTTTACCTGGACAAGTTTGAAAATTTCCGGGAAATTTTCCACAAAGCAAGTGCTTTCCAGCAGGGTTGTGAACTAATATACCTAGGTAAATTTACGTCAAAAACCTCGAGTACGCGTACGCGTAACCATGCGTAACTGTGAGCAACCCTGTTTGCCAGTGCCTTTGTTGGTGTGAAAGAGGCTTCCAAGGATGATTTCTATTTTGTCTGATTTTTAAAATGATGTATGGTTATAGAGAATTGAGAGCAACAAGTTTATCATAATATTTTTTTAAACTAAGATTTACGTAAAAATATAGAATTGAAATAAAATTCATAAAATAATACTTTATTCATCCTCTGGTATACATTGCTCAATTTTAAAGTGGAATATGATCTCTAAAATAGTGAAAAAATATATATACTTTGTAATTCTCTCTAGCAAAACTGCTTCTCAGCTAGGAGCAACTTTAAAGTTTTTTGTGTAATTAACCTCATAGTATGAGTAGGAATACTAGACATATACATTACGCAGAAAATATAATCACCCTCCTTTAAAGCATGACATTTATGGTACTCTGAGCACCAATACGTCTCTTTTGCCCCTTCAAAATAATTTAAAGTCTTGTTTGCTTCTTCATTTCCATCTGAATCCCCAGGAAGTAAAAAAATTTCAACTGCATGGTGATAAAACGTCCTCAAAAGATCCAGTCGTTGAGTCCCTGTTGTACGGTTTTTAGCCTGCTGAGAATTCCTAGTCAAGACGAATTTTCCAACTTTGTAATTTGCTAGAAGGAATCCAAGAATTGCTGGGTCTAGGGATACACCTGTGAAAAAATTCTTTGAAATCGTCTCCTCAGCATCCCTTAAAACGTCGATACTGCTTCTCCAACTCTGAACAGCCAATCTCTCGATCTCCATTAAACTTGGAGTCGGCCCACAAAGAGACAGGACTTCAATATGGCTTCCGAGAGTAACTGAGACGAGTCTAAAGGCAATACTCGGACTCTTATTTGGTAAAAATACTGGAAGATCTCTCACAGTACAATTACTTTCAGCTGAGATTGCTAAGATTAATAACTTCCTTTCTATGGGATCAAGGAGCCACCAGCTTTCCGTGGCTACAGCTAGACATCCGTGAATCAAAACACAACCGTACATTGAGTCTAGGGATTCCATATAAGTATCTAGACAAACTTGGAGTAAATGATTTTCCGAGTACATGCTACAATTTGTCATATCTACCGAATCAGTTTTCATACATGTTCTGTCTCCTACGTCCAAACATTCGAGAAGTCTATCGATAATAGGATTACAAACACGCAAGTCTCTTTTCAGTCTCTCGATACTTCTTGGATTTTTGATGTCATCGATTCCAACAACTAGAATCATTGCATTGAAGACGGCTTCGAGGAATTTATTTAGAACATATTTAGTCGTTCCACTTGCTATTGCTATTAGTAGAATAGTTTTTTCGAATTCCTTCCATACTACTATTGTGTCTGGTGTTTCGGTGTCTAAGAGTTCGATGTTTTGAGATTTGAGGAACATATGCACTCCATTTAGAGAAGCCATTTCCGAAAATGATAATGCCTCACTTTCTCCCTTTTTACGGGTGAATAAAGGAATACCTCCGGAGGAGGTAAGACACATGACATATGCAGTCATTTTTATTGGGCTCGCAATATGCGAAATTAAGAAATTATTTTATTTTCTTTTAAATTTGCAGTTTGAATTCCTCGTTTATATAGAGCCAACGTTCTGAAATAATTAGAATTGGACATTAATAAAGGATATATTGCTTAATTCAATTACAGAATTTTGAATCATAACTTATTTCTAATCCTCGTCCTAATTAAAAATCGTTTTAAAGTTTTAAAGAAGTTCATACAATTTAAAAGAGTGCAATAAAAAAGCTCAAATTTTGAATTGCTGCATTTCAGAATACACTTTAATTTTTCAACAATTTTTACTTCAAATTGTCAAACGTCAAATAAAGCTGTCAAAAATGGTAAACATCCTCAATAATTGATTTTGAGGTTATGAGATACACTGAATAAAGACAATCAAAGTTTGTAAGAAAATTCATGATAAACCTTACTCAATAAATGTCCTTCTTTGCATCAAGCGAATGAATTATTTTAAACTTATTTAACAAAATTGTAAATGAAACTGTTAATTTTATATCGAAATATAAAACCCATTAAAAATGATTTAAGCTCTTTACTTACTTCTATGTTCTCATCGCTATTTGTAAAAATAATTTTGTGATTCTGAAGCTTAGAAAAAATAAAACCATTTTAATTCTTTGCTTGTTTATTGAATAAAATTAGTTTTGTTAGAAACACCATTTAAAATATGTAATGTTGACACCTATGTTGACTGACAATGTTGACAAGTGTTGGCAACATGGCAAACAATCAAACATGGTTGGCAACAAATGACAGTGGCGCCTCTGTGTTAAACCATTAAAAGCTTCAAGGCCACCAAAGTTACTGGCATACATATATATATGTACATATCCGGAATATGGGGTGTGGAAATGTCAATCAAAATTATTCTATTCTGTTTAGAATTTGATAAGTAGATAGAACTCCCTTTTCAGTTCCTCCAATTTTTAGATTTATTATCTGAAAATCGATATAATCCATAAAAATATACGACACAAGCACAAATCGTCGTCGTGTTAGGGTAAAACGATAATCAGTGTCACTGATTTCATTAGACTCTGTATATACACGCAATTATTGGTTTTTTGTCGATGTAAAATGTCAATGAGTACCAATGATATTAATAGTTCTCCGACTAAGACGAAGAAACCTTCAGGTGAGTTGCTGGAAATCAATAAAAGTACTTTAAATTTATACAAAGATTAAAGACGTCCTAAGATTTATTGTGTCATCAGAAACAGTCTATAAGTATTATGCATTAGTTTATTATCTTTTTTGTCATCATGGTGACAACAGGTATAGATTTTTTTTATAGCACAGATAGTTTTACGAAAAATTTAAGTCCCTTTAAAATTTTTGAAACCCGATAGTGTTTTGACTTTATTCTCAAAGTTGACAAAGTTTTCTGAATATTTTAGTAGTTTTATAACCTAAACTCTAAAGAAATAGTAATTTCATTTAACCTTGACGATTCTCTGCTTTACACAATATCGCTTTAAATTTCTTTATCTAATCTTGAAATAGAAAGTACCAATTTCATAAGTCTTATCTTTAGTTACTTTTTCGAAATTTTACATTCTAATATATAATTTCAGACAGTGCATTTAAGCAACAGCGTTTACCAGCATGGCAACCAATTTTAACAGCAGGAACTGTCTTACCCACCTTCTTCGTGATCGGTATTGCTTTCATTCCCGTAGGAATTGGACTATTATACTTCTCCGATGAAGTAAAAGAGATAACAACAGACTATACAAACTGTATTTCAAATGACACTGTACGTGATGGAAACACAAAGTGTGCGGAAGTGATAGCCAAAAACCCATCATTAACATGCTTTTGCGAGTTAACCGTCGTGCTTCCAACAGACTTTTTTGGCAATGTCTATATGTATTACGGCCTCACCAATTTCTATCAGAATCACCGAAGATATGTTAAATCTCGGGACGACAATCAGCTTTTAGGCGAACTAAGTCCAATGGTTTCCAGCGACTGTGAACCATTTGCTTATTTGGAATCAAACTCTAGCACTAATAAAATCCCAATTGTTCCGTGTGGTGCTATTGCCAATTCTCTCTTCAGTGATGAACTCTACTTATTCTCTATTAAGAATAATGATTCTGTACCATTATTGAGAACCGGGATTGCCTGGCCGTCTGATAAAAAAATCAAGTTTAAAAATCCACCCGGTAACCTCTCTGAAGTTTTTAAAGAGTATGGCAAGCCTAAAAATTGGAACAAGACCATTTACCAACTAGATCCTGAAAATGACGATAACAATGGATTCCAGAATGAAGATCTTATTGTCTGGATGAGAACTGCAGCACTACCTACTTTCAGGAAACTCTATCGACGAATTGATCACTCAAAACCTGGATTTAGAGATGGACTGGGTGCTGGAAATTACACCCTGTCTGTAAAATATTGTAAGTTTCTTTCAATTGTCTTCTATTCACTTGCATTTAAATTGAAAAATTTTCCAACTTCAATCATTCAAAATGATATTGAATGTTAGATTTTTCCGAAAAAATACCTAGTTTTAATCGTTTTTTGTAAAATGAGAATGCATTTTTATGTTAGATTTGATATTATTGGTTTTGTGCAAAAAGTATTCAAATGAAATATTTTTTCGCTCTGTAAACAAACCTTTATTTGAAAAAAGAGTAGCGCTATAAAACGAAAAAATTAAACCAGTTAATTAAAATTAAACCTGCCTCCAATTATTTAAAACTTCTTTTTTCAGCATTTTCCGTTTCTGCTTTCGAGGGAACAAAGCGAATGATTTTGAGTACCACTTCTCTTTTGGGTGGAAAAAATCCCTTTCTTGGAATTGCTTATATCGTCGTGGGATGCGTTTGTTTAGTTTTGGGCATGGCGCTCTTAGTAATTCACATCAAGTGTTCAAAAAGGTGAGTAGATATTTATTCAAATATTTTCTCAATTCATCAGTGTTATACAAAAGTTAACGTACAGGAAATCAGGAATGGGTGAAAAATTTCACATAAATTGTACATACAATATAGTAAAAACTTGTAGAATATGGCTTTATATATACATAGAATATACAGAGAGTTTAAAAGTTATTTGAAAGTTAAAAAATACTTTAAAGTATTTTTATTTCTTTTAAATAATTATTATTGAAACCCACATATTTTATATGAAATATGAAAAGTATAAATATGAGTCAAATTTGTTTTTTTTTTTGTTTTTCTTGTAACGCAAAAAAATATTTTATTCGCCACAGGTCAGAAGGTTTCGTAGTTATTATGTAAAGCAGAGACATTCTACGAGCAGAAAATGGGACAAGATATTGAGCCCAACAATTTCTTTGAATCTTAATTCTAACTATTAAAAAAAGTTCAATAGTCGAGAGTTTATAATATGAATTCGAGGTAACAGTAAACATATTTGTTGAGTTGTATTTGTGAATTCGTGATTGTGTGCCATGACATCAAAGTTGAATTATTATTTAATTAAAATAAAATATATAAATAAAACAATCGAGTCCTGACGAATTTATTTCATAATTACAGTAACAATAAACTTGCTTATCCAGGTAACGCGATTTTTTTTAGGAAATTCGTGAATTATTTTTAGTATAGTATTATGTAATAATTAACGTACATATATATATATATATATATGTTATATAGCAAACTAATCTAAAGAAGGGCTGAGGAAGTATGATTAGGTCTATCAAATTTTCTCTGTAAGTGATATCAGAATACTTTATACATTCAATTTGCAATTTATGCTAAAGGTGTCCCAGGGCCTTCTATTTAATTCCCAGCAGATGCAGAAAAATATCTTCAAATTCATGAATAAAATTAGGAGATAAAATAGTCAAAAATTCTTCTTTACTTTTTACGTAAATAAAGCTTGAGGTTATTGGGTTTAAGTTCTAGCTTTAAAATTCGATTCCCTTAGTTTACTTAGCAAATATTTTAATTAGACTTTTTCCCTCTGTATTCATGCTCATGTTTAAACTAAAAGTATGTGTAAAAGCAAAAAAAATTCTAATATTCGTTGCGTAAAATGAAGAAATTGAATTTTAACGGTAGAACTTGTGTCCAACACCCTTAACTTATTTTGTATTCCTTTATTATAATTTACTTCTTTACTTTTTCTTCGCCTGGTATATCTTTTATTTATATATTTTTAAGTAAAACTGTGTTACATTGCATTGTACAAAATAATATTTTGAGTGATGCGTTTTTTTTAAATACCACGTGTGATAGAAAAAAGATACTTGAAAAATTCGTGTAATGTGTAGACAATGTGTTGCAAATTTTTTATTTAAATTTGGTTAGTTTAAATCTCTTATTTAAGAAATATTAAAATTGAAAAATGTTCTAGAAACTTGACTTAAGTTTCTAGATTCTCTTCTTTCTCATTCTCGTATATCTTTTGATATTTGTAATTTTTGTTGTATTTTCTGCATCTTCTACAAACAAAATGATTTCATTGCTAATCGCTAATTCATTAATTAATATAATTTTTGCAATAGTAATATATAATTTTTTCCTCTTACAATGCTCGTTTGAATGGCGCTTTTAATTTAAATTTCTTTGGCTCATGAGTGGATTATTATTTAAATAAGATACAGGCATGCTCTCTTGAAAATTAAGATTGTGCTTCTCGCTATTTTGTATAATAATATATTTTCTTTTTTTCATACTATATGAAAAAGCTGCGTTTATGATACGTTATAATTACTGCTAATTTTCTCATAGCTGCATGTGACAAACGTTTGTTTTTTGTATTCTTGGTTATGGATATCGACAAAAAATTGTTATTATATGTTAATTATGCTTCTTGTGTTTAAACATTAGATTTAAGATTTTTTTCCTTAAATATCTAAAGTGATCAGATTCATATCCAATTAATTTAAAAATAGTAGATTGTAGTTAAAAATTCATTTTTATTAAATAGTTTTTAAAGTTTCTTTTGATTATAATTTCTGATGAGAATAGTTATTAACAACCCAACAATAAAAAAAACTCAGTCTATTTAGAATTTCATAAATATGTAATTTTAGCATGGCAGATTGCTATCGATTATTTACATTAATGCAAGTCTTACTTTAAGTATTTAAGCATTCGTTTCTTTCAGTTTTTTACCGATTAATTATTGTTTTAGCTTTAACGATTTGATCAACGTGAATATATCTACGCCTTATCAATGAGACTACATACTGTCGACAAGCGACTCTGATCAGTTTTCAAGATGCAATATAACTCGACGTGTATGTCAAAAATCTGAATTTCATCTTCAGTGATTCTTGTGCTTAGTACTTACAATATAAAAACACTGTGAGAAAATGTATTTATTTTATAGAAATATGTACATGTTCAAATCCGGCAAATGTAGTATAGATGAATAATTTATTAAATTTTCTGAATATTGAATTTTTTGTTAAAATTGTTGGATTAAAATTTTATAATTTTTTCATTCGTAATATTTTTTTTTTGTTCTGCTAGTGCAGAATTAAAAAGAACTTTAAATGCTGGATTTGAATGTAAATTAAGCACCTTTTCAAGATTAGGAAATTTGGTGTACTTTTAGTTTTAATCGCGGTGTGAAATGTTAGGTGAACTGCACAAATTATTATTATTAATTGAACACGTATGAAAAATTATTCCTATTAGGTATTGTACTTTTTTCTAATCGCCTCTACGTTCCTCTAGAAAGATACATCACTTCCTGATTTTTTGATAAAATTAGAGGGAGGATTTGTTGTTCATTTAACTTAAGAGGAAAAACTGTTCTCTCAAAATTTAGCGTGATATATGCCGATCAGAAACACATTTTATAACACATAATAGTCACTATTTTTTACTCTATTGATTTTATAGAATAGAAACTATGTCCATAATATGTAATTTTACTTGATACAGTTTCACTAAAATTTCTTCTATAAGCAGTAATTCATTGAGAATTAATCATGTAGATGAAGTTTTGCATTAAGGTCTTGTATATTTTGTTGAACTGGATTATATAACTAAGATAGTCAGTGAATCATATTTATTTAATAAATTAAAATATTTAGTAAGTTTTAAGGGTCTTGAGTCAATATTGCTTAAAACAAAGAATTTAAAATCTATCTTCAAAGGTAATCGAATCATTTTATGTTAAAAGTATTAAAGTCAAACATTTTCTTGCTCTATACTCACATTCGTATTTAAAAATTGAATACATTAAATTTACAAAGCGAGTAGATAAATAGTTTTAATAATTGTTCATTAAAATGAAAAGTTTGATTCAACACCCTTAAATATCACGAAATTTATATGACTGTTTAAAAATTCAAAGACTCTATAAGCAATTCAGCTACTGGTGTTAATTTTTTACGAATTTAAAAAACATAGCTAGTAGACGTTTTTGTCTGATTAACTATAAGTAAGTCGACGAATGAACAAAATACATCTGCACTGGCTGTAGTGGTTAGAACTGTATTGTAAAATATCTTGTCTTATGATATGATAATTATAGATACTATTTGTTTAAGTCGAAGAATGTCAGTATCTAGTTTTATTTTCATATAATTGTACATAATTTAATAGTCACTTATTAACGTATGTATTTCTTTCCTGGTTTTGCATTTCTAAACACCTACGTGAGTTTCTGAATTTTTGTAACTACATTTTCATTGTTTTATGTATTTTTTTAAACATAAAATTTCAAATGAAATATCGAGCCTAAAAGTGAAACGATTTTCATTTATCAATATTTAAATATATATGAATGTATTTTTATGCACAAAATAAAACTAATCAAGAAATCAAATCCGTATTTAAAAAAAAATTCATTTTTTTTATATTAGTTCTCGGAAATGTTAAATTTAAACGGACTTAAAATAATATAATTTATAATTATAATATTTGTTGAATTTAATGAAGAAATTGAATTTTGAAATTACAACTTGAATTCAATACCCTTAAATGGTTTAATTCTGAAAATTTTCAGTTAAAATATTACAATTATTATTAAACTTAAATGATTTCAATTCTATATATTAAAGATGAAATTGTTTCAGTATAAGAAACGTTTTTATTTTGAATTGACCAACTAATTTGCAAATTTTTGAAAATAACTATTAAGGCTATTTCATACCTTACAAAGGCTTTGTTATTGTTGAAACTTTGTTTCGCGGGAAAATTTGAATTACATACAAAGCTAGCTTAAAGAAATGTGAAAGAACCTTAAATTTGGTCAAAGATATTATCTTTGTAGATACTTACTTACCATTTGAGGTATATATCTTTGCAAATGAGCAAATTTAGATATTTAGATTATCCGGATTTCTTCCCATAATTTTTACTTTTTCAAAAAAAATAATAGTACACTACTATTTTTTTTGAAAAAGTAAAATTTGTGAAAAAAAAACAGGTAATCTGAATTTGCTACGTTTGCTCATATATGGTATATGTAACATATGCCCTCTCTACCCTTAATATAGTGCCTTTTTCCAATTTCAATAAATATTTATAAATTTACATGATTTCCTTTTGCATTTGAATGAACTGTATACATTTCGGTTAATTTCTTAAAACCGCAATATAGAAATAAAAGTCAAAAATTGGTAATACAAATCTGTAATCGATTTAGCCAATTTTTTTTCATTTATCCCAGCAAATATATTTAATAATCGATTTCAAAAATCAAAAATATAATAAAATTTTTAAACTATTCGATGCAATAAAATTATTTTTAAAAAATATTGCTTAGTAATTATATCTCTTAATTAAAAATTCAAAGCAATCAAAATTTATTACAAAATCAAAGCCTCCCATAAATTATTGGAAAATAATTTACTACCCCAAAGATATATATCTTGGACTACCCTTTATTTCTACCTTTATATTCAACCACGAGCGCGCTCTACGCGCAATCTGGATTTTTATAGTAATTTTTTGCCAAGATATTGGCATCAAATAATATAATTACAGATTCATAAAACGTTTTACAACTCACAATTCAGAAAAGAATCCCAATTTTAAACCCATCCATTAAAAATAGAGAATAAATATCAGTTTCAAGAATCTTGTATCTTTTAAATCTCTTTTTAGATGACAATAATAATAATAATAATAAACCTGATCCTTGATCGGGAATTTTTAGAGTCGTGCTAATGGCAACAATGACAAAATAATGGCCGTTGCCACCGATCAGAACGCGTACTAGATTATCGTTCACACGGACCCTAAATAAACGAATCTAAACGAATCTGAACGAATTTCGAAATATGCATAATATAAATCGTGACGGTTGTGACACATAATTAAATTAAAGTTTGACAAAGGACGCGAGCCACGAGGAAAAACGTGAAAAATCTGAAAGTGTCGCGGGTTGCAAAACTTGGTTCGCGGAGGTAATATCGACGATTTTGTTTCTGGATAGCACGGGTTGTAAAACAAGGTAATATCAATGATTTTTTACCGAATTCCAGAATTCCGTTGACCGGGAATTCCCGCGGAATTTCTTTTTTTTCGAAATTCCTCTTTTGTTTACGCCTTGTCACTTCTGCGCGCCGCTGGTGGTGTGTTTGTGTGTTGTGTGTTTGTGTGAGTTTGCTTTAAGGGCGCGCTCCAGCGCGCGTACTTATAACCTCAAAAAAATCCCACCTTCCAGCTGTCGATGAGGTTCTTCAAGTGAGTTCTTAACTTTTTCGGCCAAACCACTTTCAATTACATCATATTATCTTCTAGGAGAAAATTCCGAGCAAGATCTCATTTTAAAAGCGCAGTACGTAACTTACAGTTTTCCCGAATTTTTAGCCTCATAGACACAAAAGAAGTCATATTTTTCATTTTTCGGTCTTCTTGAGTGGGGACTCCGAAAATGCAAGATGTACTCCAAAGTTTTGACATACCGTGGTATTCTTTTGTTTGACTTTTTGGAGTAGATATAGTTTTGTTCAGAACGTTTAAAAAACCATCGTGCCACGCATTGTGATTTCAAAATAACGATTGCTGGATCTAAATATTTGGAGACCCTTTGATAGAAAATCATTTAATTTGATTAGAAATTTGCTTGAGAAAAGTTTTGTAGTTTTCTAGTAGTTCTATACGTTTTTCAGCATTTTTAAGTTTCCTGTTGCGTAGATTTTCTAAAAACAATCTTTCGTTTACATTCATGAAATGAGATCTGCGATTCGTTTTCATATTTGGATTAAAAATTTGAGGTAAGATGAGTGAAAGTGAGAATTCTGAGGGTCTGCCAAGAATTGTAACATTTTTATGATGTGCTTGACTATATTAGTTTCCATTTTCAATTAATTGGAAATAAATTTTGGTTTAAAATCTTTGAATGTTAACTAAAATATTAGTTTTTAACAATTTATTATTGATAGTTATATACTTTTTTTAATTCAAGGTTATGTATAGAAAAACTCAAATTTATTTTGTATTAAATGCAGTGAATTTATTATGATTGAATTTATCACTTTTTTAAGTCTATTTTTAAATTGCACTTAATTACGAATTTATCAGAAAACTCTTCGAGTTCCCTTATCTTATGATCCGGCTGATGACAATTTTATAACAAATCTAGCGACCTAATTTTATCTTTTATCAGTAAGGCTTAAAAAGATTTTCGTTTATGAATATTAAATGCTTTTAAAGAAATGATATCGCTCCCAGTAACATTGATAAGAATACATTAAATCAGAAATTATCAAATTATTAATAACCCAATAGTTTCTTTACAAAAGATATCCGTAATATTTGATTATAAAATAACATTATACAAACATTAGCATAATGATAATGAATATTATTTCGAAGCACAATCGTTATCGAGATATTATTTTCGTTCAAAACTTGAAATAAAAAGGCATTATTTTTAATACTTGATTTCAAGAGATTAAAAATTTTTTTTAATCGACAGAATGAGCAATTAGCAATTTAGTAATTTGTATTATTTTGTTGCAGATGGAAGTCAAGTGATACCCAATGAAAATGAATCTCAATGCATAATAAACGAGGTATTGAATAATCTTAAAAACGATAAGAAGGCAGCTGCGATTATCAAATGTTATGCTTCAATTTAAGTTCCTGATTTAAAAGTTTAAACAATGCCAGCCAATTACTTTTGGCTCCTGGACTTGGGATAAATAACAATCCAGGAAGAAGTAACCTATGCATAATATGATGGCATAATCAAAGGTGTTAGACGTAATCTTAAAACTAATCCTTAAGATAAATAAAGTAATACACGCCTCATGTAAAAAAAATCAAAGGGAGTCATTAGTTTCCAAGTATTCATAAATGGAACAAGTTCTCGAGCAAATGCACTTAAGTAAGAAATTAGTTAATGTCCGAAACTCGATTGTTCACTTGTTTTTTAACGGATAATACATTTCATGGAAGAAGACGTTCGAGAGAGTAATACTTCTAACATGCGAACGTGGTTCAAATCTTTTAAATGCAAATACGTTTGCTACAATAAAATTTGAGTGAAGAGAGAAGTTACATGCATGTCAGGACCAGGCGACGTTGGTCGAAAACGCGTTGAATGGCGCCGCAGCGCGAATATCACTTTGTCAATTACACCAGTCTTCGATCCTCTCGTTTTAAGGTAAACAAGATTGTCTCTAATCTTTTAAAGTTCTATGAATGTTATTTTTTTCCTCTTTAATGATGAAGTTTTCGATATTTTTCCAGATTTCACGTTGAACTGGTAGAGATATAAGGAAAAAGAAAAGGTAGCCGAACGCTGCCCACAGTCGCGAGGTGCTGCGTGGGCATGCAGCAGCCTCAGTCACGCCCTCTTCTCGGGGACTCTGTATCCTCTACAACATCCCCAAACGCACGGCGCAACAACCCGGTAGCAGTCCTCACACAACAACAGGTAAATTTCTTTAAAATACTTCGTCAGTCGAAATTTTTACTTCCCTGCAACAAGAAAATTTTTAAATTGTATATTCCCTTCTAGCTTCAACAATTACAACAGCTTCAAACTCATAATTCGACTGCTCAAGCAGTAACCTTCACTTTGCAACAGCCCTCGAATAACGTGAGTAAATATTCTATTAGGTTTGCAAAAGCTTGAGCCTTAACTAATTTATTCACTATCGTTACTCCTTTTTTTCTTTTCAGAATCAGGAGCAGGCAAATGGATCAACAAGCGGGAGTCATATAGTTTACTTAAATCAACTAAATCAGTTAAATCAGAGTCCCATTAATTCCTCGGGGACTGGTATGGGCCTACCCCCGGCCACCCCCACTTTTGGGGTGGGCCTGAATATGGGACTGCCGCTATCGCTCTTAAACACTAGCCTTACGTCACTTACTTCGAACGTTATCACCACTTCCAATCCTTTGCTCAATCTAAGTCTCCCCAGCATGAATTCTGGCCTAACGGCGATAAATCCTAGCCTAAATCCTCTAAACGCCCTAAACTCTAATCTTAACACTAACTTACCACCGGACAGTATTACCAACGGAATATCGAACCTCGGTCAAGATCTAAATGGAATCAATCCTGGCTTGAATCGCCTCAGCGCACTAAACTCTTCAAGTATTAATTCCGGATTGACGAGTTTAAATCACGGAGTCTCGAGTGTCAACCCCAACTTGACAAGTTTGAGCCAAACTTTAAATCAAAATCTTGCCACTCTCAACGCGAATCTTAGCGGAACGAATTCTGCAGCATCTAGTTTAAATACTCTTAACTCTAATTTAAACACAAACCAAGGAGCCAATCGATCTCTGAGTGCCCTCGCGTCCGGTCTCACCTCCACCAACTTCAGCACCGCCAATCAGTTTCCGTTCCAAGCCATACAGAGCATTCAGAGCATCGCTCCGCACATCGTTGGATCCAACATCACCTCCGTGCCAAGCTCAGCCATATCCCAGCACCAAAGTACGAACATCTCCACTTCCCAGATCTCCACAGGATCCACCTCGAACTCGAACACCTTCACGAGTACATGCGGCGGACCTATCCTTGCCACCACAGCCAACACGAGTCATGCTACTCATCCAATTAATGTGGCGCAATTTGGGATTATGACTTCAAACCTATCCAGTGTTGTAACTTCGCACATGTCCAACGAGTCGAACCATGCGCAGCATGGAGGATTTCAGCGACAGTTCTCTCACATCTCCAGTTCTCCTTTGAGTTCAACAACCACTTTAAGTGCAGGCCAGCAAGCCTCAAATGCAATAATTCCAAACATCAAATCTATGCAGAGTATACAGAGTCAAAACAGCAACTCACCGGGAAGTCCATTCTCGATACCGATGAAGAGCCCGGCGTCTAACATTGCGCCACCAACACCGAGCCCGAGTCCCAATAGACTTCTACTAAGGAGTCCTGCTTCAAATTCTATGCAGGGCAACAGGAACAGTCCGAGTCCTGTGTCAAGTTCGACGCCTAATAATTCCTTTGGAATGCAGCTACAGAGTCCCATGCAGAGTCCTATTAGTGTAAATCAAATTCAAAGTCCTGCGCCTAGCCCCTATCCTAATTCCAAGAGTCCTCATCATCTTGGAGGTGGAGGATCGTTAAGCAATCGAAGTCCTGCACCTGGAAGCAGTCCTGGACCACCTGTTGTAAGGCCTAACACTCCAATTATTCAGCAAGGAATGCAGGTCCTGCAAATCATCCACGGAACTCCACAAGGATATCAATCAGCGCCAGCTCAGCTTGTAACAAGAACACACCTGTTTGGTAACCAGCAAATTCAAATTGCTACTACCAAACCAGCAAAGCAACCGCCACAAATACTACCTAAACCACCACATCAACAAGTCGGTGTATCGCAACAAAAACAACGAGTTACAACAACAATCACAAATCAAGTAAGCCAAGTAAGTCTGTCAAAAACGCTTTGAGCCTCTTTGTCCCCCCCCC
>CAJFCO010000373.1:529578-585055 GCA_904066015.1 Synergus gifuensis
CGTTTTCTTGCTACCCAGTCTTTCTTTTCACTATTAACGAAATAGTCGTTTTAAGTGAATTGAATAAATTACACATATTACGTTACAATCTTACTACCAGTTCTTAATCAAAGACCCGGTCAAACTTGTTTTCGTTTTGCTTTGAATTGAAACACAAGAAAAAAAATATTGGGATAAAAGTTCTCATTTCTGTATAGTAAGAGTAAAATGATAATTTGAATAACTATGATACCAAGTATCAAAAGCTACGAGTCTTAGCGCGACCATGTCGACGACACTTGCTCAAAATGAATTCTAGATTTAATATTTATGATTATAGTAGATTTTTGTAGATGCTATTTTCAATCGTGTGCTTTTTCGAATTCGTCTATATCCTTTCTTCAGACGCATGTGTATACGCACGAGCACAAATCTTACATTCTCGCGCACATTCTCGTTGTACAGATTGTACAAAGGAAAAAAGTTTTGGTAAAAGCTATTCAAGACTGACATATATACTGATAATGGATGCAAAATATTTGATGTAATAAATTAACGAGTAATTTTCATTTGTACATAATATTTAATTATACTCTTGATGGCAAAAGTGACTTAATTTTTAAAGACTTTAATATTTACACACACCAGAGCTGTCCATCTGATGTTGCCAGTCGCGGCGAATGTAATAATAAAGGCAATGATTGTATATGAATAATTGACAGTTTTTAATTGAAAGTTTTGAACCCCCAATTTTAGAGATACGGAATTTTTAAAAAAGAGTTACTGATATCAGGTGTAGATTTCTACTCTTGAATAAATTAGACAACTTATGTTTTAGAGATGAAAGAAATTGAATTTTAATATGCATAGAATTTATCAAGTTTTTTTTTAGTAGAAAAGTGGAGACTAAAAAACGTGGGTTTTCAGGTGGACAGTTCTCTTATGTAATGCTTTTTTAAGTTGCGCATTTCCGCTGTTTTTCCTTTACTTATTCTACAATTTTGATTTAAATATTTAAGTTACTTGATTTAGATAGTAGATTTTAAAAGAATTTGAAAGTTTTCAAGAGGTTTGAAAGTACTTTAACAATTTTTAATCGATTTTAAGGGCTTTACATTTTTTAAGGAATACGAAAGAAATTAAAAGATGTCAGTAATAGGTAAACACCAAAATTCAGTAGTATGCAGTTAAAAAAAAGCAACTTTCAAGACTTCAAATTTCTGTTTCTTTTTCAGGTGAATATGAATCAATTTGCAAAAAGATTTTGGAATGCGAGCTAGGATTGATATCTGTTGATTTACTGTGGTTATATATGGAGTAAAACTCTATATATTTAAAAATAAAAGAAAAAATAGTCGGTGTAATCTGATCGTTTATTGAAGCGATCGTCATATTAACATTTCGACAGGTTTCTGCAGATCACAGGCTCCTTAATATCGGTAATCGTGTTTAGAACAGTTCTAGATACAGTTCGAAGTCGTACGCGTAGAACTAAACTGTCGCATGTGCATGGCCTGCAACACCTTCCTGATTCGTGGGCATTTATGGGAGGATAAAATCAAGTGTATCGAAAATAATGGAACACAATTTCTCAATGGCATTCTTCAGGAAGGCAATTAAAATTCGTCTAGTTTGTTCCTAGCTTTACTCAGTTGAGAACCGATAAAGCAATTAATAATCAGCAGAATTTAAGCTAAACCCATCTTCTTCTTCAGAGATTCGGGCATCTCTGGTGGTGGTGGACGTGGCATGCGGAGCCAGACCTTCACTGCATCGTAGATGAACCACTGAGCTGCGGTGAGCGTACCAATCATTATGATCCTGGGTCCAAGACCCTTCCAAACGCCACCGAATCCAAGTTTCTTCAAAACATCAACTGCTGTCGCACCCTTCTCTTGGTTCAATTTGGAAACGACCTAAAATGGGAAAATTTTATACAGAAATAGATTTTGAATTCAATCATTGAAAAACATTTCCAAAATTGATTTCAAGTCTTACAGAGTCAGCAGGATGCGAGACAACGGCACAGAAAACACCAGCGATGTATCCAGCAGCGAAAGTGACGATAAGTTGTTCCCCTTTCGTGCACTCTAGTCGTGGTTTAGGTACGACGTGTTTGTAAAGGAGTTCAACCGTGCGCTCGAAACAGGCGAATTTCATCATGGTGTATGGGATTTGTCGGAGCCACAAGGGGACCAGCCCCTTGTAGAAACCACCAAGACCCTCATCGGCGTGCATTTTCGGGAAGGCCTCGCGCAGAGTGTTAGCATATCCAGGCATGGTTTGAATTCTGACCTGGAGGAAGGAAAACGAATGCGTCCGATTAAATATAGTTTTAAAGTGATTTTTAAATACCGTATCAGGAGTAAATTAAGATATTAATGCAACTTACAAAGGACGTAGAACAAAGGATGTGGTACAAGGGACGAGGAATTAAGAAGGTGGAGGCAGCCTTTGATCAGAATCATGTTTTGGTTGTGTTTGAGTCTTACTCATAATTCATTATAGGATTTGAGAGTGGTGTACCTTAGCAGCTTCGAAAGGAGCCAGACCAATATCAGCGAAGAATTCTGCAGAAGCAGATGAAATGAGGTAAAGTGAAGTTCTGTATTCATACGACAACTCTTCTCCAGCAAGTTGTGCATAATATACTTTGAAGACTTCATAGAGGCCGAATTTGAACATTCCTTGCATGGAGTAACCGAAGAAAGTGGGGGCCCAACCCCTCGCCAAACCCTTGATTCCATCTTCTGCTAATGTCACCTGTAAATTGTTTAGGATATACATTTTAGAAAATTAATCCAGTTTCTTCTAAAATGTTGTTAAAGGTGCTGAATTCAAGTTTTAATCTTCAAATTCTGTACTTTCATTTTACTTTAGCACCCTTCATTAATTTCTATTAGTGAAACTTACTTTGAACCCATTGAAGACAGATTTGTACTTTTCAGGATTCACTTGAATACGGCATTTGACTAAATCCAGGGGAGTCACCATGGTGTGGGTAATACCGCAAGACAAAATACCACCAAGACCACATAGTGCAAAGTAGTGGTTTGATCCAAACTCGCAACTGTCTGTTGAATTAAAATAAAGTCGTTTAAAAATATACTCAGCTGTCGCTCAAAAGAAAACGTGTAGAAAGAATAACTTCCTTCACTTAGAAACCAAAAAAGTGATTGTTTTTTTCTTCCTCAAGTAAGTAAAACTGGAGTCATCGAATCTTATTGTTGACGATGATTACCAAATCGACACGCGTGACCGTGTACTTTATTTAATTTGGCGTAAGTTCAAGATTCGACTAAGAATGCAACCTTGTCCTAGTTTGGTATTGGCGTCAGGAATTAGATTCTAACTCTAGTTCCTTCACCTTCATTATAAAGGAACTAATGAGTTATTTTTACTTCAAATTGTTCCGAGATCACAAGCTCAGCTGCCAAGTTCAAGGTTCCGAACCTCGATCTTGGAAACTTTGAATCAACACTATTTAAATCATTAGCAAATGTATAGAAAGGTATTGAAATCTACCATATTTTAGAAATAAAATACTATACTGTTCATATTTTAAAAAGAGGAAATCATAAGTTTGACTTTGACGTCGCATTCTATCAAGATGGCTGCCAATTATGCAACTCTTTTCACATAGTTGTTCCACTGACCTTAATATCTTTGAAATAAAAGTAGTAATTCGCAATTTTACTCCACTGATACTTGATCTCGATTTATTTAAATTAAATTAAAAGGTCTGGAGGCAAAATATTGTACAGAAATTGAAGCAAATAGTAAGATCTAAAATCATATTACATTTGGAAGATAGGAGCGTGTGCTTCAATATTTCCGGTGTAGCATTTTTAGATTATTTCTGATTATATAATTGCAGATAAATAAAATTTAATGAAACCTTACACATCTAGATCTCTGAAAATGTCAAGTTAATCTTCAAACTACCAAGAAAATGAACATTTTTTAAAAATAACGAAATGCTTCAAAATCTTAATCAGTAATCCATAACCAAATTTCCCCCACTAGGTGTGACACTTTTTATGGAAATACAGAAAAATATAGAAATGTTATTCGAAATAACTTACCACCTGATTCTGTGGAGGCCGCAGCGATAACTCGGTTTTTGACAAGTCCCTGGTTCCCTACCGCCTGCGGCAAACTGAAGGGGCTCATTTTTGAGGATTCAAATAATTTGTCAAACATTTTGTCTTCCCACCTTAACTGTTACTGTAAAAGTAAAGAGATGTGATTAACTTTTAAATTAAAAATTCGAATGCCTGAGTGCTGATTGCCCTAAGTGCTTCGCGTATACACTTAGTACACACCTTCGTGGAAGAGGAGAAGAGGAAAACCACGAACCACTAGACAACCACGAACTTTTCGAGACGACAGAGCGGACAGAAGACAGAACTCACAAAATCAGGGGTGAAAAGGAAACCTGTGAAACCGGTGAAACCAATGAACCAAAGTTCATCAAGGTACAAAGGCTGCAAGCAGGGTTGTGAACGTAATATACACTCTACCCACTCTACTCTCTCAATATTAACTACCGCAATACAGGATTGCGAATTCCCACAATAATCACCAATTTCCCAACCTCAAATGTCACATCGATTGCGCATGCGTATTGCGTATTGTGTGGTTTGCGTTCGAAACCAATCAGATGCCGAGCGCAGCGCATGTGCAGTGGTATCAAGTGGCAATTGAGAGAACAGCTGGTGACTATTGCGGAAGGAAATTGGTGACTATTGCGAAATTGTGACTATTGAGGTGGTGACTATTGCGGAAGTCGAGTGTCGAGTGAACAGTAACATTCATATATGCATTCCCTTGAAAACATTTCAACCCAACCCTGGTTCCCATTTGAATCTTATGGAAACCAGGGTTGGGATGACATGTTTGGGGGAAAGGCATACATGAATCTTATTGTACGTAATTTACATCGAAATCATCAAATTCATATGGAGTGGGGGGTTTTCTACGTATAATACGTAATTTACATACTAATTACATACGTAATTTACATTCTATGTAAATTACGTATTATACGTGAAAAATCCTCGAGTTACGCGTAAAGGCCAAAATACACGCTCGTCGAAGTGTCGAAACGTTTCCGCGTTTCACGACACCCTGTTCACACGATGTATTTTCCGCATTCGGAAAATGTAAGATAAACTTGTCCAATGGCGGAAAGTTTGAAATTACGAATAAAAAATGAATTAAATTCTAATGTTAATATGAATAAATTGTTTTTAAAAATAGGTTTTTAGATTATGTAGTAAATAGAGAAGTAAATTAGATTGAAAGATTAATTATTTATTCATTATTTATCTCTATAGAGTAATTCAAAGCATCTTCGCGTGTTGTGTTTGTCTTGTCATAGTAGTATTCATGGAATACTACGATATGGAATAATACTCTCAACTCCATTTCTCAGTCTAATGCTATTTAAAGATACTATTATTGCTCAAAAATATTTGGTTTCAACTCAAAATATTTATTGTTGTATATACAGTTCCAACTCATAGAAGATACTAATAACAGCATAGTATTATTTTGTCGTATTAATACGTACGATGATTACAAATTAAATTACATACATTAATTTCAGAAATTTAGAAGGGATTGAAGAGTTCAAAAAATCCTATGCAAGAGTTTCATCAACGCATTTCTTATATTTAATTCTTTTGGTGTCTTTAAATTTTTCCCCTTAGTATAAAAACTGAGAAATATATCACAAGAAAAGAGCTCCCTTAATGGGAAATTTTACTCAGAGTACAAAGAACTGTATCTTCTAAATTTGATTATTTTAAGAGTGTCAATATTTACAGAGCTCTACATGTAGCCCTTAAAAACTTAAATCACTTAACAAATACTAAATCGCATAATACTATGCTGTTATTAGTATCTTCTATGAGTTGGAACTGTATATACAACAATAAATATTTTGAGTTCAAACCAAATATTTTTGAGCAGTAATAGTATCTTTAAATAGCATTAGACTGAGAAATGGAGTTGAGAGTATTATTCCATATCGTAGTATTCCATGAATACTACTATGACAAGACAAACACAACACGCGAAGATGCTTTGAATTACTCTATAGAGATAAATAATGAATAAATAATTAATCTTTCAATCTAATTTACTTCTCTATTTACTACATAATCTAGAAACCTATTTTTAAAAACAATTTATTCATATTAACATTAGAATTTAATTCATTTTTTATTCGTAATTTCAAACTTTCCGCCATTGGACAAGTTTATCTTACATTTTCCGAATGCGGAAAATACATCGTGTGAACAGGATGTCGTGAAACGCGGAAACGTTTCGACACTTCGACGAGCGTGTATTTTGGCCTTAATCGTGCAACCCTGCCGCAATGTCAAAGATATTACACTCGACTCCCTCAATATTAACGAAATCCAGACCAGAGGCCCCCGCAATATTAACGAAATTCATTTTCTCTAATGTCACATCAATTGCGCATGCGTAACATTAAATGCGCATGCGTTAATGAGAAATAAAATAATAAAATAATAATACGCACATAAAATAATATTTTTTAGCATTTTAAATTGCGCGCGAATAGCAACCAATCAGATGCCGAGCGCAACTCATGCGCAGTGTATCAAGTGAGATTTGAGATAATTTCTGGTTAATATTGCGGTAAGAATGCGGTTAATATTGCGGTGGTTAATATTGAGGGAATCGAGTGTAGTACTAAATATTATTAACCGCATTCCTGCGACAGAAAAGGTCTATAAAAAGTCCACTTCACACGTTTTCCTCTTCACTCCAATGGTCATAAGATCTCTCCATCTCTGTCAGGTCCTAATAAGATTTACTGTCACTTAAAAACCTTGCCTGTCGGCTATTGGTTAGCCATATCGACATTTGACATTTTCTTGTTGTCTGCTAAAGGTGATATCATACCTCTGCAAAAAAATTGCTTGCGCAATATTTTGCGCAATGGAAATGAGTGAAAGATTTTCCGCTTTGCAAGCGGAACAACTTCTTGCTGCGAAGTTTTGAATTATAATTTTATTTTCTTTATTATAAATTATTAAAATTGCATTGGAACAAAGGAAAAAGAAAAAAAAACACTATATTACTTAAATCAAAATTTTTCAATGCACTTTTTATGTTTTATAATAAAGAAAACAAAATTATAATTCAAAACTTCCCGCCAAGAGGTTTTTCCGCTTGCAAAGCGGAAAATCTTCCATTCATTTCCATTTCGCAAAATTTTGTGCAAGCAAAATTTTTGCAATGGCATGATATCACCTTAAATCTCACCGGAAGTTTCTATCTCAACCCTGTCCACCTAACACACATCGACATCACTCCACGTCCACACGCTCCACAGCTGTTTTGTGCTGTTTGATAGTATGAGGTTGAAGTAAATAAACTAATTTTCCCTTATAATAATTATATTGTAAAAAAGAATATTCTTAAAAAGGGATTTATTTCAAATGCTTTCCTCGTAAAGTTGATTCCAACTTTTACTGATCAGTATTCTCTTTTAATATTGAAATACTAAGATATCAGTAAGTATAAAAGAAATCAGTACATATAAGACTACATACTCTTTATTTGAAATAAAAATTAATTCCTCGCCTTTGTTGAAAATTGTTATCGGTAAAGAATTATTTCATTTTATTATTTGTGTTTGATTGTGTACGTAAACGTCTTATTCACATTATCAGCACATAAGAGAACTGTCTAATAATAATGTTGGAGAATAAGAGTGTCATGGACGACTTGTTTTATATTTCATCGAATATTACAAACTTGTTGTCTATAGCCAGCAATTTTCGATCCAGTCTCAATTGAATAATGTCAAGATTATTGATAAAACAAAATGTGCATTCCATGAATGCATTCCATGCGATTCCTAGAATTCGGTGTATTGTTTTTTTTTAGAAGTGAGAAATATTCTAATATATTTTTTGACTTTTTTGAAAAAATAAAATATAAAAAAAAATTTTGTAAATTAAACCAATAAAACGTAATAATATATTATTTCAAATGCTATAAAAAACAATACTGTAGAGGGTTGCTTTTATTAAAACTCACTTTTTTTTTCAGAAATATAAATCTTGTTTTTTATCTGCTGATTTTTCAATTTTTTACTGAACTTTAAATATGGACAGACCTATTGCGGCGGATATTGTAATAATCACAGGAAATTCTCACCCTGAACTAGCTAATCTGATTGCTAAGTAAGATTTATCTATTAATTTCAATAAATATCGTAGAAAATATTATCGATTCCTTTTTCTTTGTTTATAAATATCCTTTAATAAATAAGTTCTTTTTTGAGTCATCTACAACTTATCCTTGCGTATTAAGGAAAAGTTTGTTTAATTAAAAGTATTTTATATCTTAGTCGTTTAGGAGTGAAAAGTGGAGGATGTGCCGTATATTACAAAACCAATCGAGAGACCATGGTGGAAATCGGTGACTCTGTTAGAGGCAAAGACGTATACATAATACAAACTGGAACGAAGGACATAAATAATAACATAATGGAATTACTTATCATGGCATACGCCTGCAAAACTTCGTCAGCAAAAAGTATAGTTGGTGTAATTCCATACCTACCGTATTCAAAGCAGTGTAAAATGCGCAAACGTGGTTGTATAGTTTCAAAACTGCTTGCAAAAATGATGTGCAAAAGTGGATTGACTCACATCATCACCATGGATCTGCATCAGAAAGAGATACAAGGATTTTTCGATTGCCCTGTTGACAACTTGAGAGCTAGTCCGTTTTTATTACAATATATTCAAGAGTCGGTAAGGATTAAAATTTGAGGAATTTGTCTGGGATTTTTTCTAACATATATATTTTTTTATTGCAGATTCCAGATTATCGTAATTCCGTAATAGTAGCCAGAAATCCAGGCAGTGCGAAAAAGGCAACAAGTTATGCGGAACGTCTACGCCTTGGTATTGCTGTTATTCACGGTGAGCAACGCGAAGCAGAATCAGACATGAATGACGGACGCAATTCCCCACCTGCATCGTTATCGCTAAGAACAATGGAAGTCGGTGTAGGTGTACCGGTTCACCCAGCTAAAGAAAAACCACCGATAAATGTAGTCGGTGACGTTGGCGGAAGAATTGCAATCATGGTTGTAAGTAACAGTTTTTGTGATTACTTTTTTTCATTCTTGTTTGAGTTTTTTCTACCTGGTAAACCTGCAATAATTCTTTCTTTTTAATTGCATATACTTAGTATGCAATTTTCTTTGTTTAAAAATGAACAAACACTAAAAAGTTCTAGCTTACTACCTATTTCTGAATTCTTTTGAATCTTTCTTCGCACATTGACTAGTTTTTTTTTTAGTTATTTACACTCTCAATTCAACGAGGAGAATATTTGATTCTAACACACAATTTTCAGGACGACATGGTGGATGACGTTCAGTCATTCGTAGCTGCCGCTGAGGTACTAAAAGAAAGGGGAGCTTATAAGATTTATGTTTTAGCTACGCATGGACTACTTAGTTCAGATGCTCCTAGGCTAATTGAAGAATCATCGATTGACGAGGTTTGTATATAAAATTTTTAATTAAACAATTAAGCAATTCTTTATTTAATGTATTTGAAAATTCTTTTTCAGGTTGTTGTTACTAACACAATTCCTCATGAGCTACAAAAGATGCAGTGCCATAAAATCAGAACGGTCGACATTAGTATTCTGCTGGCAGAGGCTATCCGACGTATACACAATAAGGAATCAATGTCTTATCTTTTTAAAAATGTTACCCTGGAGGATTAAAGTATTTATGATGACATTGGCCTGCATGGATTCCATTACCTGCAAAATAAGACTAGTTTCTATTACTTTTTGTTCAATGATACCGCAAAACGACTATTTTCTATCACTGCAGGGTTTTAATTGTAAAAAGAGTTCCAAAGACGAGAACAGACAATATTGGTAGTTTATGAAAAATTATATCAGGTAAACACAACCTGCTAAACTCTTCGAGATGTATTTATCTTTAAATGAAGCACGAACCATGAAAAAAAGTTGAATAATTACATAATTACCTAATTACACATGACTGAACATGACAAATCAGAAAGAAAATTAAGGGCATGTGATACTTTACCATAGGAGCAATTTAATTTCGCAAACTTTACGCACACAATAATAAATATTTTTCATTAAACTAGGCCATTTACCTTCTTTTGAATGAAAGGGAGGTAAATAGACTAATTTTAGCGAAAAAAATTTATTAATGCAAACGTATTGGTAAAAATAATTTGCCCTTAAGTATAACAGGGGTATCCAAAAATCTTAAAAATTAAATGATTTGAGATCAAATCGAGACGAGTTTGAAAGTCTTCGAAAACAAGAAATTTATCGGTATTAGACAGTGCTATGACATTTTGTATATAAAAAAACTTTAAGTAAATTTTATTCTGTAACGCAATATTAATTATTATATTATGCACTGAAAAAATACACGAGTCGTAAAAAGTTCTCCCATCATTTATACGATATTTTTACACATCCATGATTTAAGTTATTTCTTTCACATGGAGTAAAAGTTCGCTTCACAGGTATAAAAAATGGCTCATGAAATCATATACTATTGAATTTGATTTTAATTCATTTCATATATAGATATATATAGATGCACCCAATTTTAAAAGTACATAGTAATCTTACTTTCTGATTTTAGAGAGAATAAAGTATGCCTATTCAACATTTTTTTGTATAAATATTTTTATTTCTCACCTTTTAGTTTATGCAAATTAAATAGCAAGAATTACGTGATTTATTTTCTTGCTTTCGAGACTTCAATTCTGAAAATTCAATTTAATTATATATATGTAAAAGTATTTCAAAACTATGATAAGCTGTTTCTATAATAATGCCAATTCACATTTGTTAACTTTAAAGTGACATCGTCCAAATATTATCTATTAAACTGTATTGATTTTAATCTTCTCTTTTCTTCTCTTCTTTCTTTTACTGTTCATGATTAAGGCTGTTGGATCCAAGTTCTAACTTAAAATTTGAATTCTTCATTTTACCTGACAAATGTTATAATTAGATATTTTTTCATTCTGTAATAGTACTCACTTTTTTAAATAAAAGTAAGCATATCGGGCGAAAAAAATCAATCAAGTGCTAATAATTTTTGAGTAAAATGAAGAGCTTTAATTTTTGAAGTTAGCATTTGGATAAAAAACCCTTAAATATGTTTACTTTTTAAGACATTATTTAGAGAGGCAAGAGTAATTTTAATGAAACAAAAGATAATAATGTTATACCAATTATGTAGCAAAATATGACACAGTATAAAAAAGACGAAATATTTCTTTTGCGATTAAGATATTCAATGCTTGTTTTATTTAATTTCAAGGTTCTGCATATTCTAGGCGAGAATAAGTTTAAAGGTGTTTAAAAAATTCAAAAAATTATTCATTAGAATCATTAGTAGTTAAATGTGTAATAAAAGTATTAAAAATAATATTAATTTTTATTTAAAAAGAAATGATTTTTTTAAATCCGCAAGTAGTTTACTTCTAAAAATTATTTTTAATATAAAATTCAAAATGCTCTGTCATTATTGTTTTAAAATATCAAATATTGATTTTAACTATCATGTAAATATTAAACAAAGTAATATCACCGTAAAGTGAATAAGGATCAATCTTCCAATTTAAATTCGTATATATTATATTTATTTTATACATTTGTTTTATTTTATTGATAAAAAGTATAAACTTTATATAATACAATACAATTATTAATTTATCTCATTTAATTTTTAAAAATATCCATACAATAAAGAATACCACTATCGAAAACAAGAAAAGGTATAGGATATAATAATTGTGCCCTCCTTTTGCTAATCGTAGAACTCGAGATACAGAAGAAGATAAAGAGCCTCTAGTTCTTTCGAAATCGTCGTCCTAAAATGAAAAATAATTTTATTATTTACTTAAATTTTAGAATATTTACGCAATATTCTTAATAGGTCATCATGAACAACATACCATTCCGTTTAACAATTTATCTTGGTATTTCACCTCTGCACCAATGTCAATGGACAATGATTTAAGAGCATGAATTTTATCTCTGAGCTCCTCAGTAACTCGTTCATTTTCATCTTCTAGGGATGCACTTGATGTACTTGGTACTGGTTCATACGTGTACCCTCCTGTAAATAAATATATAATAATTATTCAATGTATGGGTATTCCCAGCCAACATGTCATAAGTTTATCACTGAATAGAAACCAGAAAAATCTTGTAATTACATAATTATCATATCAATGAAAATGACAAACTTGTAAAGTATTGCCTCAGTTAGGTTCAGATTCTAATCACCAAACTCAATTTCTTCATTTTATTGTTTTTCGGTTAGTAGACACCCTGCTTTAATTACTTACCAGAGTGGGATCGTCTCATCTTAGAAAAATCAATTTTGGTGACTGTTAATAAATCAGTATATTACACCATTCCTGGGCTCTAACAAGTCAAGACCTGCGGAATATATAAATGAAATAAAAATTGAGGTGACTAAAAACAGCAATATATACCTTCAATTTCAAAGTTCCATTGTATAGAGCAAAAAAATGTCTAATTTTAATCATTTCTGCGTAAAATAAAAAGATTAAATTTTAACGTTAGATTTCGAACTCTTCATTTTAAACTAAAAATTTTAAAAGTAAATATTTTTTCGCTCTATAGGCATAAATGATTTTTAAAACATTGTATATTTTTTCCATTTTTCTACCAACAACCTGTTCAATGTCCTTAAAAATTAAGGGTATCACTCGAATAAAACACATACTAGATTTTTAAAAAACCATAGTGAAAACTACTCAACAATGTTTCTTGGTTCATTTATTCTGAACAAAATTCTCGACTTATTTATTCTTGTTTATTCTCAAATATAAATTGATGAATTTGACGCACGGAATATAGGTTATAATAACATATGGATCCCATGGATAATATGTCAAATTCAAGTGAAAACCACGATGGAAATTATACCTTTTACTTTGAAATATTGAAAAACGAAATCCAAAAGTTACAACATTTTCCTTGTCATCACTTGTCATTAAACGTCAACCGTCCACGTAGCAAAAATGTTATTACATGTGTTATTAAGGCGAATAAAAACATACATATGTAGAAGAAAAAGGAAGTTCATTTATGTATTTATATGTATATACATATACATATGTAGAAGAAAACCACCTTTTTTCTCAGGGTTGTAGAGTTCTTTAGTAAGTAATACATGCTTTGGAAATACACTCGAGTCTCTCAAATGTCAACTTCCTAAATCTCAAGTTCTCAAATGTCAAGTCAAGTTTCTCTCAAATGTCAAGTCCGTATTTCTCAAATCCCACTTGATAACTACTGCGCACGCTTTGCGTTCGGTATCTGATTGGTTGCTATTCGCGCGCAATTTACAATGCTAAAAAATATTATATTATACGCAATACGCATGCGCAATTGATGTGACTATAGAGGATAAAGAATTTCTTGACATTTAGGAGAACCTCTGGCAAAAATATCTTGACATTTAGGAGACTCGAGTGTATTACCAAGGTAATATTCCCGTTCTCGGTAACGTTACCGAGAAGGTAACGTTAAAATAAATTACCTTACAATTTTCGAGAATTTATGAGAATTTATTTTTTTTAATTTTTATCATTTTTTATCATTTTTTATTTTTCATTTCTAGGTGGGAAAAATCCTCCCCTTGGTGCCTTCCCCTAGATAGGATCATTGATTATTGACGGCCCTGAGACTGCTCACTGACTTTCCGTTGGAGAAATTCAGTGAGCAATCTCAAGGCCAAAATACACGCTCGTCGAAGTGTGGATATCTTTCCGCGTTTACATAAGAGTAAAAGAGATGGAGAGTTCTTTTTGTCCAATTTTTCATGCTCTATCTCTTTTACTCTTATGTAAACGCGGAAAGATATTCAGACTTCGACGAGCGTGTATTTTGGCCTTCAGGGCCGTCGATAATCCATGACCGTAGCCAGGGGGAGCACCAAGGGGGATTGTTCCCCCTCTAAATGAAAAATAAAAAATATTTCTGTAGTAAGTACACTGTAAAAAATATTATCGTAATTTTACCACAATGAATGATGTGACCAATTAATGTTAAAAAATGTTAATTCTCATAAATTCTCGTTAATTCTCTTAAATTACGTAAGTTACGGTAACGTTCTTTGTTACCTTCCCAATTTTAAATTATGTACGTATGTACCAAGAATTTTCGAACTCTACAGGGTTGGGAACGTATTTTTCTGGCTTTGACAGGGCTGTGCACATAATATACCTTAAGTAAATTACATAAAGTTTTTTACGTAATTTACGTACGTATAACTCATCCTGAGTGTTTTACAAAACGTAATATACGTTTTCAAAATGGCGTCAGAGCATCTGATTGGTTGCTATCACGGTCGTATAAACAGGTCCAGAATCTCCGGTGGTGAAAGCATTAAGAGCTGATTACACGATTGTCGGCTGGCTGTCAGCCAGCCGACGATCGTGTATTTTAGCCTTTATGGTGCAGTCCCATGTCGGCAGAAAACTTCGGCGTGAAGCAGAAACTCATGAGAGTGAAAAAGACAAACAGATCTGCCTATCTCTGCCACTCTCATTAGTTTCTGCTTTACGCCGACGTTTTCCGCCCACATGGGACTGCACCTTTAGAGCGATGACTCGCGTTTTGTCCACGATTAGAGCTTCTCATCTAGCCACCAAAGCTAGAGCGCAACGATCGGAGGGTAGAGAGTTGGAACGAAACTAATCTAAGTGTGTTCGACTAGGTTATGTAAAAAACAGTGATCACGGTGATGTAAACAAACCATATACCCTCCGATCGTTGCGCTCTACCCTTTGGTGGCTAGTTGAGAAGCTCTAATCGTGGACAAAATGCGAGTCACCATCACCACCGGCAAAGACATTTATAATGTCTTTGCCACCGGAGATTCTGGACCTGTTTATACGACCGTGGTTGCTATTAGCGCGTAATATACAAAAAGTGAGGTAATGTTTTTTCCTTCCATTTTTTCTTATGTCCGTCATCTTTTTTTACATTTATGACGTTTTTTACGTATATTACATTTTTTACGTATAATACGTCAAAAACCTCGAGTGACGCGTCACATGCCATCCCTGGGCTTTGGCATGGCTACGCTACACCTGATTTATTTCTACCGTGGTTGAAGGTCAAACGTGAATCCATACAAGCTTTTTGAAGCTTTTTTTTGTCTTTGCCCGCATTGTCTGACAATTGCCGACAATTGTTTAATTAATATAAGTTATAAAACATCACATACATATAATAAACTATCAGTTGATAAAATATCGTATTATGTATTATAAAATAAAATGAAGAAGTTTTAAAATTTTTCTTCAATAGTTGACTCGAAAAAATAATGGAAAAGAAAATGCAATCGTTTTTCGACAATTTTCTAAAGTAAGTATGACATAACCTGAAATTGACGACCGATTTATATATAAGCCGGAAAAAAAATTAATTGTATTACCATTGTATTACATTTTAGAATTTTGGATAGGTTGACTAGATCACTTGATCAAGAAAATATGTAGGACATTTTTACCCCTACAAAAAACCCCTTCATGAAAAATGAAATTTTCACTTTCTATGAACATCTTTTTTTAGAGATTAAAATGTCCCATTTTTCTTAATATTGGATAACGATAAAAACCAATAAAACACGCAACGCAATTTTTAACACTGAAAATTTTTTTGGGAAATTATTTTTTTTTTCATTCAGTTAAAATATTAGTAATGTACTTTTAAAACAGCATGTCTAGTCACCGTAATTTTGGAGGCTGTGGAAAAAAATTTAAAAAGTAATAATAATTTGAAATTATAATAAAGATTAAAAAATCTGACCTATCTGTGAAATGGGACACATAATTTTCCAAGTATTTTTTTATGCTTAATTTGAATCTGTATTCTATTTGTTTTTATTAAGGGTCATAGATCCAAGTTATAAGCTTAAAATTTGACATCTTCATTTTACTTTTGCTTTATATTTAGGGGTGCTGAACTTTTGCAAAATAGAGGAATTCGATATGAAGTATGGGATGGGTATGAAAGATCTTCAAAAGTACTTCCGAAAACTGGCAAAAAGTTATTTGAGCCCAATGGTTCCTGGTTGCAACAGAAACAGATTGAAAAAGGTCTCCAGCATAGAAAAGATTTATTAAATATGGAAAGAATTGAACGAAAATCTCAATTAGCTATCGCTGAGTGGCTTCCAAATGAGAAAAAAGTGCGCGTTTTGAAAAAGTCGGGACAAGAATGGACAAACTTTGGTTTGGAAGTGAATGGTGTGTTATATTTGATTCCAGAGGAAGCATTGTTATTGTTGGAAATGGTAACTTATCTTACGTATTTAAAAATTTTTTGTTTAAATGCACTTTCCTATTTAATGATTACTTCCCTATAACGTAATGCGGATGAAATTATTTTCCGTATAGAGAGAATCTAAATAGTTTTTGGGTTGTCAGATAACAGTAATTATCAAACAAATTCCATATTCAATCCCCTCTTATTGCACTTACAACCGAAATGAAGTCCATTTAATTGATTTCAGAATTGTATAGAACTCATATGGGAAGGAGTTGCAATCACATTACAACAGGCTTACAATATTCTACTCGATTCAGATACATCCGAATGTACTTTAGAAGAGTACAAAGTTTACAGTCAATTTTTAAGATGTGGCTATCGTGTTCAGCGCTGTTTGCAGCCTTTGATGAAGAAAAGAATAAGCACGCGAGAAGCTATATTTCCACGCAAGAAAATGATTATTTCAACACTAAATGGCCTTCGAATCTCGAATGATTGTACTCAAAGAAAGGAGGATACTGGAATATCAGGAAGTAAATCTTCTAATAAGTCCTCTCGTGTTGCTGAAAGAAGAAGTTTAGAAGAAATCGCAGATGTGATGGAGTCTATTATTTCTGATTTGGAAAAGGAACAGAAAACGATATCTGACAAAATTACAAGTATCGCTCCAGACTCTGAAAATCGAGAAGTAGTAAAGAAAAACAATCCTAAAGTGGAAATAATTTCCCAGGAGACTGTACTAGAGAATGTTAAAATACTCAAGGACGTCAGTAGGGAGAATGGCATTACAGAAAATAATATTTCTCAAGGATTAGGAACTCGAATTAAACGAAATGTTAAATTTCTGCCAAAGAGAGTTGATCAAGTATCAATGTCGACAAGTGTTCCAGAATCTTCACAGATCGCTGCAAATGAGAATACGAGTGAGATGAAATTAAAAAGAAATGCTTTATTACCTCACCCAGATTGCTCAATTTCTAAAAAGCAACGCCAAGAAGTAAGAAAAGTATTTAATTATAATATTTGTTAACAGGCTTCATAGTATGTTTTTATTTCCTTTAGATAATTGAACTTTCTGACGACGAAGTTGAAGAAGTGCGGATCCCACTGTCACGAATGGAAATGTTAAATCAACTACCAAATATAGCTTCCCAGGATTTAAAAATAACGCCAGGAATTTTAAAGGGCTACATACCACCTAATATAAAATTTCGACGTGATGTCTACCATTTCGAGCAAACAAAGTGGTTATCTATGCAAAGAGCAGTTTACTCTAATAGACTCTCTGGAAGAAAGATTCGGAATATTCAGTATTCCGCATCAAACCAGAATGTAAATGAAAATTTTGCTTTTCCATCTACTAGTACAAATTCTAATCAACGTTCCTCCATCTTTAATAATTATTCTTACGTACAAAGAACGCAAATAAATAGCTTCCAGAATAATAATTGCAGAATGCAGAACAATCAGTTCTTCGACTTTCAATATTTTCAGTGGAATTTTGGTAATAAAAATCCTCTTTTGCAACAAAATTCTTATCTTCAGTTTCAACATATCCGTAAACAATTCTATCCTCCAAACAGACATATTCAAGCTCATAATTACAACAACGCCCTTTTAGGACTAATGGGAAATATAATGAAATTTTATTCAGTGAGAAATCAGTTTCCACCCAATTTACATTCCGTTCCACCTTATCATACATGGCGACAAAGTTCCTCGATTGAGAGAAGGAACAACTTTTATTTTAGCAGACCAAGTGGACCAAGTCCATCGAATCAGAGGTCCAATGATATTAATCATCATTATCAAAATTTCAATCGCCCAAAAATAATTACAAATTGTAGTAAAGTGCGAGAACCCTCAACGTGGAGTGAATTGAAAAAAAGATGGCAGGAAGAAAGAACCATTACTATTAATGATGAAGATGCTCAAGAAGTAGAAGCTGGAAAAGATAAGGAGATTGAGATAGTCGAGCAAGAGATAAAACCCTTGATAATTATTAAACGAAATACGCATTTATCTGAGGTTACTGAAAAACTCAACTTGATCAAAGAAGCTGGGGAAAAATCACAACGTCAGAAGGAATGTGACTATAATATATCATACAATGTTTACTTAGGTGGTTCACAATACAAGAAAGCAAATCCTGGACCTCCAATGTGTCGCGTGCTGGTGATAAGGTACTTTTTTAATATGTTATTTCACCCTTTTTTAAATTAAATATCGACACTAGGTGTTCTATTTCATTTTTGCAAGCAGGAAAAAAAAACTTTGAATAAATATTGCAATAACTTCAAGAGCAGGAAGTTTATTTTGAATTCGACGAACGTAAAATCTCAATCAATGACAATGAAATTCAAATTATTTATATTTTTTATTTATTTCAGAGAAGATGAAGATCACTTAAACGCATTAGATGTCCGGCGATTACCGCTCAACGAAAAAGGTCCACCACTTGTGATTGCTTATGTCTCTAAAACGTCGATTTCTTACATCCAACTTGGAAGTGTATCAATACCTGATTTAAATTAAAGTGAATTCATTTTGCAGAAAACTCTTTATTCTTCACCGAAGCCATGTTTATTTTAAGGTAATTCTTCAAGAACTTTTCGATGTAAATACAAATAAGGTATTACTTTTAATGATTTACATATTTACAAATAAATATGAAGAAAAATAAAATACTGCATGTAATTTATTGTCAACATCCATTATTGCGCCAGATAATTATGAGTCCTTGGTATTCAGCTGTGGCAAGGAGAGACTCATCGTAATTAAAGCAAAGCGCTACTACAGGTGTAGCATGACCAAGAAGACGATTTACTCTCGCAGCATTTCCTTCTTTAGTTGAATCCAGCAAGTGTACAGAACCATCTTCAGATCCTGTGGCTATTAAGCTTGCCCCCATTTGAGGGCAAAACGTCGATCGCACAAGATATTGTCTGTAAATTAGAAAATATTTTGAATTATTAGAGCTCTTTAAACGAGTAAGTGAGCTGGTCATTAAAAATTAGCAAGATTGTGTGTTGTCTACCTATGCTTGATGGGGAACTTTTTCCAGGGAACGAGTAAACCTTGATCATCAGCAACACGATAGAGGGACACAGCGTTGCAAGCACTGCTTACCAACAGCGTGGGCCATGGAAATTCTTTTGAAAGCCATGTACGCCATGAAATACTGGACACATGTCCACCCATTCCCTCAATTCTTCGAAGTTTGGACAACCTATGCGATTCAGGTATAAGTCGAAATGAGAAGATAACTCCTCGATCATTTCCAGCCCAAACAAGGGTACCTCCACTTTCTTCACATGCTATTGACAATATCTAGATAAAAAAATCATTTTATTCATTTCACATAATTAGGATTTCAGGCCTTATTGTATATTGGGCCTTACTTTTTTAGGTCTTGTATCTATACCTCACTTTTGTGTCTTATTTTTAGTCAAGTTTATCCATCTTATCATTTAAGCCTACATTTTTGGGTCTACATATCTGAGCTTTATTATATTTGAAGTCTCACCTTTCCACCCATCTTTGAAGTACCATCTCGTGTATATTTACCCGTTGAGATGTTTACGATCTGCAAATATCCTTGGGAATTACCAGTAATAACTAAATTATTGTTGGCCGGTACAAACGCACAAGAATAAACTTCTGCTGACATTGGATCATTTAAAACTCGTAAACATTCAAGTCTTAAGTCTGAATGTAGCTGCCAAAGACGAACTGTTGTGTCTAAAGATGATGAAACTATCAAGTCATTGCTAATACTCCAATCAATTGCAGTTACGCCTTTATTGTGTCCTTCTGCGATGCACACAATTCTTGGGGAGGTACTCGCTGCCTCACAAATTGATATACGACCATCAAAGGAGGAACAACAAAATTTTGATCTGTCGTTGTTTGCAAACTTAATCATGGATATTGCTGCTGTATGCTGATCAAAAATGTGATGCACTCCATCGAAAGCGAAGTTTTCTGCTGTCGTTCTTTGCTGAGTATGGTCCAATTTGTTTGAAATTTCTGCATTCCTTTCGTCATTTAAGGAGTAAATCATGCTTTGCGATTCACTGACGTCTCCGTAGCGATGTCGAAGCAAAAGATTTCGTAATTTTAAATAAGATGCCTGTATATTGCTGTGTTTTATCTGTTTTTCATAAAGTAACTGACGTCTTCGACGAATATAAAGCATTTCTAAATACAATGTGAAATAATTAAATTCAGTTTGAAAAAATCAAATGAATTACTTATAAATATTACTTTATGCTAAGTAAGACATACCGAATGCTGAATTATCTGGAATCCGTAGAGAATTGAATTTTACATCCAGAGCAAATACTTGTTGATGCCAGAATGTGATCATTTTGTTTTGTACACAAGTAGTATTCATTATTGTTTGTTCTGTCTTCTTCAGAGTACAAGAATACAATAATCCATTTCTGAATTGAACAAAATATTGAAAATTTTCATAAACAAAAAAATCAAAGAGGTAACAATAACAGCAATATTTTTTTTGATAAAATTTTTAACTCCAAGAAACAAAAATAAACAAAGTTTAATGAAACACATATGCAAAGGCCTCAGTCTAAAATAATTTTATGTATTTTTACTCCCTCTAAGTTTTTTTCTTATTTAATTTTACTCAAAAGGGTTTTATTTCACAAAAAAAATCTTTTCAAAGTGTGGTTAGTAGAGTGTCAACATATGCATATGTTTACCTTGTCAAACCTGTCAGCTGTCAAAGCAGGGATCCAGGGTTGGGAAAATAAAATATCGAGCAGAGTCCTGCAATGCCTTTCTTTTTAAACATGTCAATTCGAACCCTGGTTTCCATAAGATTCTATAGAAACCAGGGTTGGGTTGACATGTTTACAAAGTACATAAATGTTGGTAATTGACGTATTTATGTGTATGCTAGGTGCCCCGTACTCTACTGTGCATGCGTCGTATTCGGCATCTGATTAGATGCTATTCGCGCGCAGTTTGAAATGCTAAAAAATATTTTTATTTTTTATTATAAATAATGGCATTTTAACTTATAAAAATGTTTATTAACTAAATATTTATTATATAAACATTTATATAAGTTAAAATGCCATTATTTATAATAAACAATAAAAATAATATTTTTACATTTCAAACGGCGCGCGAATAGCAACCAATCAGCTGTCGAGTGCGACGGATGCGCAGTAGAGTACGAGGCTCGAGTTGGGACCACTGTTGTATCCTAAACGAAAATTTCGAATAGAAACGAAATGAGTCAATCAGAATCTGAAGTAAATTTTCAATGTGAGCGCGAAAGTTTTGGATAGAAATCCTATCCGCATGAATGCGAATCATTCTTAATTCTGAAATGTATATCCGAGTGAATCCGAATTAAAGGTTTTGAATCAGTACGACCGTACGATCGGTAGGATCCAAATTTTAACCTCAAAACTTGAACTGCTTGAACTCTTTTCATTTTAGAGGTATGTATATTATACTCATGTTTTGAATAGGGTTATGTATTTTCATAGAGCGATTAAATTTATAACTAATACTTTTCGTTTAAAATGAAACGATTAAATAAAGTTGTATCTCGAATTCTTCATTTTAAAACTAATGGAACCAAGTTCTAACCTTAAAATTCAGTTATACTTAATTTTACTCAACAAATACTAGAATTAATGGAATAATTTTTTGGGTAATCAGCCATAAACCTTTGTTAAATATAAGTGAGCTGATTAGTTTTACTATTTGCTTAGTAAAATGCATCAGCCTTAATAAAATGTGTAAAACTTGAAAATTTCTACTCTAGACGAGTAGGATAGGGAGACAAAAACTGAGAAATTCAACGCAGAAATGTAAATAAATAAAAATAAAAACTCCAATTTTGTACAGAAAAAACATTTTAATAGTAGTGTTGAAAGAAATAATCTAATTTTACAACTTACTATCGCATATCATGATCTAACTCGAGAGACTTCATTACAATCGTAATTTTACACAAGTACTATTTACATCGTATTGAAATTTTAATATTAATTTCATCAAAATTATCTCTCTCTATCTCTCTCTCTCTCTTGGTGAGATCTTGGACGGACGTTGGCCAAAACAATATTAAGAATATCGCGGACCAAAGATCTTTCGGTCTATGTAGAAATAATTGTTTAGGAGTGACTATAAAAGAAACTTTTCAAGGGTTTGGATTCAAGTTTTAATTTCAAAATTCAATACCTTCGTTTTTCTTAACAAATAGTAGAATTAGATATCTTCTCGCTCTGTATACATACTTCTATTTAAAACTGGGTTCCACTACAGAAAGAAAGAATATCGAATTGTAATATTTACCAGGTAAAATGAAGAAATCGTATTTGGCTGTTATAATTTGGATCCAACACCCATAACATAATTTTGTTCGTAATATTTTACATATAAATACGTTTTTTCCACTAATTTGTCGCTTTATTCATTAGAATTAGAAGAATCAACTGGATGTAGTAGATTATCGTTGCACTTTTCCTTGACACTAAAAAGTTGATTCTCATTGCTAAGATTATTATCATTATTATCATTATTATTTTGCTTGAGAGTAGAACAAACTGAGTTTACTGCAACATCATTCGAAGTTGAAAGGTTTAATTTTAAACGATCTCTTGTGTGTCTCAATTCGCCCAATTGCCTATTTTGCTGTCCATCCCGGTCGAATTCTGTTACTTTGTAAATTTGTTGCTGTACTTCATAGTCATCTTGTGCTCGCGAATGAGAAGGTTCGTCAGGTTTTGCCCCAGGAAAAAATTGACTTACATATGTACCATCACCAGCTTGAAATTGAAAAGGACGGCTTGAGCTGCTAATGCAAAATTCTTCCTCTCCTGAAAAGTGAATAATGATGGATGATAATAAACAACCATAGATATGTACTTAAGAAGCAGAAGGTATTTAAATGAAACAGATTTTTGCTCTATAGACATATTTACATTTAAAACAAAAGAGCAAAAAGATATCTAAGTAATTCTAATAATTGTTTACTAAAATGAGGAAAGAATTCTGCTAAAATATTGCATTAAAAAAAGTCCTCACAAGCCAGTGAAATAATTGTTTTAAAGAACAAATTTTAATATTCATATTATCTTACTAGAAGTTGTTTCGTCATCTGATGAGTAAAGATCTGTTTTTGGTTCGCTTATCATCTCTTCCCAATCTACGAAAAAAGGATATCATTTAGACTCGTTCTTATGGTAAGTTATTACAAATTACTGGTAAAATTACCGTAAATTAACCAAAGTGTTGCTAAATTTCTGAAAATTGAACTTTTGGGTATTCTATGGTAAATTACCATAAATTTTTCAAAAACTTTTAAAAGTTTTTAAAGTGAATTTTTCTAAATTTATGATGAGTTATCAAAAATTGCCGTAAATGAAGCAAAAATTTCGTAAGTTGATATTTTGAATATTTTATGGTAGAGTAACCGAAAATCACTCAAAATTCCCATAAATTTTCGGAACTTTTTAAATTGAATCTTCTGTACTGTAGCGCAATCATTTTTCCTTCATTAAAAATCTAATATGGAAAAAAATCATGTCTGTATAATATCAAATATATGTATTAGAAAATGTGATAATGAAACCTTGTAACTTTTTAGTTACATGTTACATACCTGCATAAGTTGTCGGTTCCCATTGCGTAGAAACATGGTCTTCTTTACTGGCAGTTGGAGCTTCTTTCGGATATTCGTATACACAATGATAACGTTGTTTCTTAAACCACACGCTCTTCTTTTGATCCTGTACAAATTGTACTTCGTCGATCTATTTTCTTGTTTGAGTGTATAAAAGTAATCTCAGGGTAAATAAGTTAAATGAAATAAAATCCATTATGTGAAGGTGAATATTGAAAATAGGCAATAAATGCGTACTTTATACGGATTGAAGGAAATCGACTTTTTAAATATGATAATCACGATAAAACTTGATTATAGACTTGTTATTTTTGCAAACGCATTGCACCTACCAAATCGTCCTAGTGCAGCAAAAAAGCAAAATATCGTTATAAACTATTATTTTTTGGTTTGATTACTTTGAACGCATTTAAAAGAAACCGACGTTGCATTACTTACATTAGATTTTAGAGTTTTTTCTGGAGATCTAAGGGCTGATCTGTGAGGAGCTAGATTTGCATCCCAAGCGGACGGTGTAAATTCTTCTTCATCATCGTCATTAACATCATCTTCGGCATCATCATCATCATTGTCATTATCGTCATTATCTCCATCAATATTATGCTTGTCTGGCTCCGTTGGCATCTCTTCTTTCTCGCAGTAATCGACAAGATTTGGAATTCCAACATCGTCAGTATTGGGACTGGGCTTACTGTATTGCTAAAATAATTTAAGTCGTTTGCTAGGATACTTTGGAATAAGTAAATATGTAAATATGGAATTGTGAGAGATACTCACTTTGTAAACAAATTCTCCAGAACTTGAGCTTGTATCTTCGTCATCTCCTTGATCGTCTAAATCACCATCATCTTCATCATTCTCGTCATTCTCGTCCTCCTCTTCTCCTACATCCCCACAATCTTCTTGACTCTCCCAATCATTTTCAACCACGAAGCTTGTCGACATTAAATCATCCTGAATTTGCAATTGAATCGGAAGCAATAAACCTAACGACCTTGGATCTTCTTTCCACTTGGAAGAATCTTCTTCCGGGCTCGGTAATAAAACTCCTTCCCCAGTTTTACCTATTTTACTATACAAATAATAATCTCTACTATCAAAATCATCAATTTCATCCGCTAAAACATCGTTTGATCCCTTCGGATGATTTTTTTCCACAGTTTCCTCCTTATTTTCTACTAACGTAACTTTACACATTTGAGTCTCCATGAGAAGTGAACCTTCATCTGGAACTGAATCTTTAGAAGCTATTGATGTATCTATAGACTCGTCTTCAAAAACTAGAGATTCTGAATTTAGATTGCTCTCCCGTTCTTCAAAAATAGGACTAAGAGGAGAATCATATATATTATATCTAATCGATATATCAACACCGCTCGCTCGATTCAAATCTTGAACTTCATCATCCCATTTACTATCTTTTTCGCTTGAAATCGATCCTTCATCCTCTTCCAATTCCGGTAATTCAACTACCATCTGAGTATGAGGTAATTTTTCTCTGAGTTCGTTTCGAATCGCTGCAACAAACGCTTCATCGAGTCTAAAAGATACATAAGAATTTTCGCTTTCTAAACTCACCGGACTATCATTTTCATCTCCTTTGGTATTTATATTCTCTACAGCAAGATTGTTCAATCGAAAATGATCACTATCATTTATTCCTATACTATAATCTACATTCATCGATCCATCTTCCGCGTCTAAAATAGAGTCCAACTCAAAAAGCACTCGCAATTGTTCTTCAGATTCTGCTTTTTGAAGTTCTTCCTTTTCAAAATCTCTCTCTTTCGAATTCTCGGAATTAAATATTTTTCTAGCTTCAGAATCTTCTGAAATCGATGCTTCAGCCTTTGAGAAATTTAAAGTTTGATCAGATTTTCGAGATCTAGAATCCCGGATCTTTTTCAATCTCTCGTCAAACTCACTCGCAAGAGATTTATTCCTCAGATCACCATCACTCCCAAAAAGCTGCCTCTTTTTTTCGCTTATTTGTGGCCCGAGTGACCAATCCTCAGAATCAGAGTCGATATGTACAAGAATCATCAAATCGGTCACAGATTTTGATTTCTCTCGAACTTTTTCTGTGTAGGCTCCAGTTTGAACTTTCACCCTCCAGCTTTCTTCCTCAGTTTCAGAATCAGACTCGCGGAAAGGAATTTTAGGAATAGTTTCAACCAATTCTTGTGGACCAAGTCGAAACTTCGCTTGATTTTCCTTTGGCCAATCTTCAAGACTTCCACGAAGATCCTTCAAACTCGCACTTTTAAGATTTTTCGTATTTGGTCTTAAATTTTCCCAACGCTCGTCGAAGTCTTCTTTATCTTCCGTTTTTAAATAATCTTTTAAAATTTGACTCACTTCCTCTAGGGAAATGCGTTGAGGCGCAGGAACCAAAGACGATTTAATAACTTCCAATATCCGAGATTCTTCAAATCTTTTCTCCAACAACAATGATGAGTAAACTAAAAAGTAGAAATATAATTTAATCTTATTATTATTACAGAATTTGTGGAATTCTATAGAATTCAACTTAGGTGAGTATTGCATTTAGTTGTAATGTTTTATTCGTTTTTTTTTTTGAGATAATTGCAGATAACTGATTTAGCAAAATAATCTATACAACTAAAAGAAAATCTTTTGAAATAGTACTTAAAATAGTTTTAGTTCAAATAGTACCCACCACTGTGTAACAGTTCTAAACTAGACTTCGACCTAGATTTAGAAAGCAGCATCTGGATAACTTCTTCGTCGTCCAACTGATCGTAAGGCCTCTCACCCCAGGAAATGATTTCCCATAGAAGAATAGCGTAACTCCAAATATTAGCGCAAGGCGTTATTTCTCGAGTTTCAATCGTAGTTTCGCTGCATTCAAGTGACTCGGGTGCCGACCACCTGATAGGCAAAGCGCGATCGCCAATCACGTAATAATCAAGTGGATATTTCTCTACTCCCGTTCCATAATCGCCTAATTTTACTGACAAGTTGCTCGAGACGAGACAATTTCTAGCTGATAGATCTGTGTGGGTAAAATTATTATTGTGCATGTGTTGAAGCCCTAAGCCAATTTCTAAAGCCATGCGGGTTGAAATATTTTCTTTGATTAGAACATCTCGTGATTGAGGATCTCGATTAGAGCGAAGAAATCCCTTTAGATCGCCAAGTGGGCAGGATTCGAATATTAAAAGGTAGGGATCAGTTTCGAGGCAGCAACCGATCAAGGCTAAAATATTTTGATGACGGAGTTTGAAATATGGTGTCGCTTCCCCTAGAAACCAGGCTTTTTCTTTCACTGTAGCTTCATCGGAAAGAATTCTCACTACGACGTTCCCGATTTTGTCATTTGCTTTTAAACTTTCGAGATCGGCGCGACCTTCTACAACTTTGCCGAACCATCCCTGTCCGACTTCTCTTAAATATTTCAGTTTTTCTCTAGAGAGATGTAAATCTGAGGTGTTTGACCACTCACGGCTTAAGTTTTGGTTTAGTCCGCCATTTTCTTCTTCAAAGAGGGAAAGAGTTGAAGGTGGTTTTGGTTTGTTGATACTGCTTCTGAGAATAAAATTCTCGGCAGGAAGAGGATCGAATTGCACTTGTTGTTCCCTTAAATTTGTAGATCGTGGAACCTCTAATTCGAGACCGACAAAGGAGTTATGTAGGGTTGATTCGGTGTCTGCAATTCTTTCATCTTGAAATTCCTGAAATAAAAATACATTTATATAAATAATTTCTAAAGTATGATATGAATTTAAAATTAAAATCCCGGTTTCTAAATAAAATTTCTCGTTTTATCCAATTTAGAGGACAAATCGTCTAACTAATTAGACATGAAATCTTTTATTACTTGAAATCCTTTAGCTCGATGATTTCGATGACAACACAAGCAACCGACCAATGTAAATGCCGTGATGGTGATTCCGAAAAATCCTAGAGCATATTTTAGCCAATAAAACTCTCGATGCCAAGAATCGTCTGAGCCTGCAGAACAAAAAATCTTTAATACTTAAAATAAAAACAAAATCTTAAAATCTTAATCCTAAAATCTTTAATACCCTATACTTCTGGATATATTTTTATTAAGGGTGTTGGATACAAGTTCTAATCTCAAAATTCGAAATCTTCATTTTTCTTAACAAATATTGTAATCAGATATCTTTTCGCTCTGTTGTGGTATTCCTTTTTTAAATAGAATTATGGGTATAGAACAAAGAAAATATTCAACTTTATTACTTTTTGACTAAAACGGAGAATTCACTATCTAACTTTAAATCGTTTCATTTCACACGAAAAATATTAAAATTATATATTTTTTGTTCTATACATATACTTCTATTTAATAAATGAGTACTTATACAAAGTGAACAAATTTTTAATTACAATATTTGTTAAGTAAAATGAAGAGTTCGAATTTTGAGGTTATAAATTGGAGCCAAAAGATTTAATCCGAACAAATTCAAAGCAAGTTTTCATTCTAAATCAATCCGGATTTTCAATTCGAGTTTGGATTCATTCAGATTGATTGAATCAGAAGCAAGTCTTCATTCCGAATAAGATTTATATCTGAAACTTTCACTATCAGGGCTTCATTTGCATTATATATTTACATTGTCAATATGTAAACTGAAACTAAACAGAACATATGACAAGTAAATTTTTTGTACCCTCCTACCTGTCAATATGATAGGCGAAACAGGATGAGCGACGAGAGTTGAAAAACTCTCCCACAGAAACCAGCATATCCAGCATAAGTTCCGCATTGCTTTTAAAACATTCACCATTCACCGTTCACCATTCACGTCACAGATGCATATTTATGCCATGTTTTTAAAATCTTAAACTCCGTCGAAATATTGAAATAAACCTTGAACGAAGTTTGGAAGGTTTGGAGTATGGAAATTATTCCAGTAAACGTCATTCAGAGCTTACGCAGAGACTTTCAGCAGCTAACGGGTTGGGTTGAGATATTGTTGAGAATGTTGAGAAGATTCAACTCGGTCAAACTTGGTTAAAGTCATCATAAGTTTTGTTGTGAGAGATTGTAACTTTGTTTTAAACGAAGTAAATACGTTTAATGTAAGATTGTATGGACAATAGATTCATGAATGTCTTCCCCCCTCAAACTGGATGTATATGTTTTCATATGTTTTGTAATGAGAAACCAAACTTGCACCCAATTTTATGAGGGAATCCATACAAGAATCTAATTATTCTTTTAAGCAAGGTTGAGAAATGACGTGCACTCGAAGTTTTCTTCACGTAAAATACGTAAAATGCGTACAAAATTTTTAATTTTTATAGCAAACTTCTGATTGGTTGTTTAAGTCGAATTTTGAATTTCCCGCCTCAAGGGTAACGCCCTCATGGCGTTACGCAGTGTATTTACTTACCCAATCCTGCTTTTATGACAACCTGTGTTTTAATTGGAGCATGGACAATATACACTCGAGTCTCTCAAATGTCAACTTCCCAAATCTCAAGTTCTCCCAAATGTCAAGTCAAGTTTCTCTCAAATGTCAAGTCCGTATTTCTCAAATCCCACTTGATAACTACTGCGCACGCTTTGCGTTCGGTATCTGATTGGTTGCTATTCGTGCGCAATTTAAAATGCTAAAAAATATATTATACGCAATACGCATGCGCAATTGAAGTAACTATAGAGGATAAAGAATTTCTTGACATTTGGGAGACTCGAGTGTATGTATGATGTATGTACATATGTATGTACACGTGATCATATGTATGTATTTAATTATGCATAATCATAATTAAAATACATACATACATAATTTAATTTTATGTACACACAGTATAAATCATTCCATATGTGTTTTATGTGAAATGAGTTTTGAAGTCCTAAAATGACCAAAATAAATTAAGAATGGAAAAGTGAATAATTTATATATATTTTTTTATATTAAAATCATGGTTTTAATTTTAAAAAAAATATGAAAAAAAAAATTATATAAAAAAATAAATTATATAAAAAAAATATTCTTCCAAGAATTCCAGTTTTAACCTCTAAATTCAACCGTTCAATTGGTTCCATTTTACAGAAAAAGTATTGAACTTTCACATTTTTTCATTCTACACATACTTCTATTACTATTTAAAAAATGAGCACAGAATGGAAAAATATTTGATTATAAGATTATAGTCAAGTAAAGTGAAGAGATCGAATTTTGAGGTTAGAGTTTGAATATAAAATTTTGAAATGAAATCAGAAATAGCGGAAATAGCTTAAAATTTTGTTAATAGACATAGATTTCGAATTGAATTTTCACGTAGATTATGTTGCCACATTTCCTATATTTTTCAAGTTATAATTGCATGATTTTTTCAGATAAATGAACTATGTCTGAAGAAGTAGACGTGAACAATGCTTTTGAGAATTTACTCTTAGCAGAAGATATAGCTGAAAAAAGTGGCTACGAAGAGGGGTATAAAGTTGGTCAAAATAAGTCTCTGCAAGGATATCATCTTGGTTATCACAGGGCAAGTGTAATTGCTGCAAAATTAGGATTTTATAAAGGTGTTCTGGCAAAACATCGAAAAGAATTTGTTTCACCAAAAATTCATCAAGAAGAAAAAAGACTGCTTGAGGATATACACAACTTTCCCGTACATAATAGCAGTACAGTAGAAATTTTGAAATGCTTCGATAATATAAAATTGAACTTTAATAAATTGTGTTCAATCGCAAAGATTAACTGTGCATATTCCGAACTCGACAAACTTGATTTCTGATTCTAAAAGTATGTCACACTACGAAAATCACTTTAAAAAAATACTTGACTTGTTAGAAAAGTACGAGAATCTTGTAAACTGTCATTTGGTTGATTTTTTAAGTGATGATTTATGGAATAAATTCGTACCTCTGTCGATGAAGTTGGATCTTGAAGAAATTGCTTCTAAAAATGTGGGAATCGATTGGTGGAAGACCAAATTGAGTTCCGAGTTAAACGACTTCAAAAGTATTACAAAATCCCTAAACTTAGATTCCTGTCCCGATGTTATGAACTTCAAAGATTGGTCAATGAAGCTTGCATCGAAAAAAAATGAAGAACCTAAGGAGACAGGTTTTATAAGAAATAAGCCTGATTTTATGAAAGATAAAAAATGGCACGAAGTTGATATTTTCTCGAAAGCAATTGCCAATTTCATAAATGGGGGCTCCAATTTGATAATTGATGCTGGAGCTGGTAAAGCATATTTATCAGAACATTTATCAAAAACTTACGATATTCCTGTATTGGCTATCGAATCGTCCAATTTTCATCACAACAGTGCTTTGCGTCGTAAAGAATTGATAACACGGAAAAAATATCAATCTGCTACAAAGGTACGTTTGTTGATATAGGCTTTCTTAAACTGCTTACATATAGTGCATTATTCCCGAAACAATATTTTTTTTAAGGTACAATATATCATGAAAAATATAAATAATACAACAGACTATTCGGATTTGGTCAGTAGGCATTTACCTAATTGGAATCTCAATAAGAATATCATATTGGTTGGCTTGCATACATGTGGGAATTTGACTCATTCTATTGCTGAGTCATTTGCCAACTCCAAAGATATAAAAGATTTATGCGTTGTTCCATGTTGCTACCATTTAATGACGGATTCACTTACAAAAAGGCAGATTTTCTCGAAAAATTCTAGAATGCTTGCTCAACAATCGGTAGAGCGAACTGTTCGCAAGACTGAACCGCTGTGCCCAACGTTATTTTATCGAACGATTTTACAAGTTTTTCTGTGCTCTATAGGTATGTTCTTTTATATCCAATTGAAGTTCAAAAAAATTAAAAAGTATTCAAGGTGAATTCGTCAGAATTCAACAAGATTTATGATCGTTAATAAATTTTAGTTTATGTTTTAGAGTTGAGAAAATTTTATATGTTATATAATATTAATGATATATTCAAGCGAAACAAGAAAAAGTTAAGCTCAATGATTTATATCGAACTTCAACTCACGAAATCGCACCAATAGATCAATAGAATCAATAAATTTCTATCATTTATTACACCACTACATAATAATATATGCGTTTTTCTTATTCAAATAGGACTCCCTGATGCCAAAGTCGGACGTGGTGCACCTCTCACGAACTTTCCGGATTACGCTCAATTTGCTCTGATTAAAATCGGAATACCTTCAGAACAAGTAAGAGAAATAATTTTGCTATCTATTTTTATTTTATTTTCTTTAGTTTAATCTAATTTTATTTTATTAATGATGAATATTTTTTTAGATTCCATCTATCGAGTCTTTGGAAAATTTGTACAAATCTTATGTGGATAGCCAGTGGAAGTTTCAAGTTTTCCAGTTACTGAGAATATGTTTGAGTCCTGTGATAGAAGCAGCCATCATTTTAGATATAGTACTATATTTACAACAAAAAGATCATTCTGGTAAAGCAACGGTAGTACAGCTTTTTGACTGTGCAATATCTCCAAGAAATTATGCTGTTATTGCAACAAAATAAAGTCCTGAAAATGTCTACCACAAATAGGTATGTTTCTTTTCACTTATTTTTAATTACATATATATTAATTTATAGACTCAAGTGTAGGATTTATAGAATTTATAGAATTTATTTATGAAATCTTCAATATAGTCATTTAAAGTTTTTAGTAATGAGCTGAATTTCTAGATTCAAACAATCGCAAAGTCGTCGGGAAAGGGTTTAAATCAACTGTTCTTATTATAGTAAAAGGCTGAATGAATTTTTACAAAACCGGATATATGCATTGCTATATTTTAAGGTTTACTTACAATAAGATATAATAACTTTTTTAATAATATCCGCACATTCATGGATTTGTGAAGTTGTTATAACAAGTGGCGGAGCTAATCTGATAATATGATTATGCGTTGGTTTTGCTAATAATCCCTGGTCCCTCAACTTCAGGCATATTGCCATGGCGTCGATTTCTTTATTAATGACAATTGCATTAAGGAGACCTTTTCCTCGTACGAGTGTCACTATATCTTTGGGAAGTTTATTCAGCTCATCCCGGAAAAGCTGTCCACATTTTTCTGCTCTTTCTGCAAGTTTTTCTTCTTCTAGAACTTTTAATGCTTCTAGCGCAATTCTAGAACCCAAAGGATTACCACCATAAGTTGAACCATGTTCACCTGGGCCAATACTGAGCATCACAGGATCGTTTGCCAGAACACCGGAAACAGGGTAGAAGCCACCAGAAAGAGCTTTTCCAAGTATTATTATGTCAGGCTTCACTCCTTCATGGTCTACAGCTAATCGTTTTCCGGTTCTGCATAGACCAGTTTGTACTTCGTCTGCAATCCATAACACATTGTGTTTTGTGCAGAGTTCTCTGACTCCTTTCAAATAACCATTCTAGAAAAAGCAGAAAATTTAACATTAAATTCTAGCAAGCAACATTTTCCTTAATTTCACAAAATGTAAAAGATATAATTTTACCTTTGGAACTACGACTCCAGCTTCACCTTGAATGGGCTCCACCATGAAGGCACATACTGTAGGATCCGCAAGAGCTTTTTCCAACGAATTAAGATCATCATATGGTATTACTTCAAAGCCGGGCATGAAAGGTCCGAATCCACTGTAACTCAAAGGATCAGTACTTGATGACACAGCACTCATTGTTCTTCCCCAAAAATTACCTTCAGCAAAAATGATCTTAGCCTTATTGTCAGGAATTTCTTTTTTCGTATATCCCCATTTACGAGCAAGTTTACAAGCAGTTTCTCCACCTTCAACTCCAGTATTCATTGGCAACCATTTATCATACCTATAAAATAAATTTTTCTGTTAGCCAAATTATACGAAAATTGGTAATTAATAGCAAAAAATCCAAAACGAGAATCATCGTGATATCTCTAAGGACATTTTTTAGTAAAATACTTGTTACGCACCCAAAAAGTTTAGTAATATATTCTTCAAATTCTCCTAGAACATCTGAATAAAATGCTCGGGACGTCAAAGTTAAAATTTTTGCTTGATCTACGAGTGCTTGATATATCCTTGGATGGCAATGACCCTGATTGACTGCAGAATAGGCACTAAGGAAATCAAAATAACGTTTGCCTTCTACATCCCACATGAAAACACCTTCAGCTTTGCAAATTGCAGCAGGCAATGGGTGATAATTGTGAGCCCCATATTTATTTTCTCTGTCAAAAACCTCTTGGGAAGTTATACTTCTTTTGAACTTGATTTGCTGTTGCCAATTTCTTTTTAGAATTCCTTCAGAAATTCTTAAAACTCTCGCAGGTCGAATAGCTAAGCGTGCGATATGCTCCATAGCGTTTCAGTGATACAAGTTCACGGAGGTCCTAAAACAGAAATAACTAATTTCTAAACATGGTTAATAATTAGGCAACCCTTATGTAATATTTATAAAATCATTGTGTAACAGATATGTAACAATTACGTAACAGTTCTGTAACATTTTTGTATAATAAGTTAATGATATTTACAAACATTAAAATTTTAAGGCAATAGTAGAATTTCGTCGCGAATTTTTACATTAAGGGCATGTAATATTTTACCATAAGAGCAATTCAGTTTACCCCATTATACATTCATAATAATAAATATTTGTAGCTAATAAGAGTCAATAAACCTTCGCCTCAAATAGACAAAGGTTTATTGACTCTTATTAGCTAAAAATATTTATTATTATGCATGTATAATTGGGTAAACTAAATTGCTCTTGTGGTAAAGTAACACATGCCCTTAAATATTGAATTTTAGTTTGAAACAGAGTTTGGGAATGACTTATATATATATATAGGTATATATATATATAGGTATATATACATATATACTGAGGGTAGAAACTATCACTATAGAAATTCAAATCGAGGATCCGGTCTTTACGAAAAAAATAATATTTGCAAACGAAAAAAATATTGTCTTTTTAACAACTTGATTCGTAAATTATTTTTTCTTCATACTAAGCTTATCTCTGAACTAGACTTTACGCCTAGATAACATATATTCTTGACCGTAAAGTTTCCTTACCGATTGCACACTTGCGACGTAATGAAAGTACTTGAATCGAACGTTATAATTTATAAACCTCCTCGAAAACTCTCGAGTGATTTTCCTCAATTTATTGAATAATATTTGTCTTACAAGCTTTGAATAAATTTACTTACAGAGTTTTGTTTTCAAGAAGCCTTGGATAAAAAAATCTGACCTGAAGTATAGCTGTAACAGGCTGTAACTGAATTAACGAAAATAAATCAAGCACGTTACATAGACCGCACCCAATTGTACTATCGTATCTCACTACCGACTGCCTAATAAGTTTACTATTGTCAGACCTCGTCACAGATAAGGACTAAAAAAAATCGAATGAGTCAAATTTCTCAGGGAAGACTTTGTATTCCTTCCTCGTGATTAAACAAATATTAATAAAATGAGTTCACTGATTCTCGCTGAATTCAAAGTAATTCAAAGAGTTCAAAGAATTGAATGCAAAAACTTCAAAACAATTTAAAGAAATTCGAAAGTTTGAAATGAAATAAAATAATTCCAACGAGTTTTATTAAAGTTATTCAAACATTTCAAAGGTGATTAGCAAAATCTTGCTTTAATTGAATGAATTCTGGGAATTTTTCATCGCAAGCAATCTTGTAAATCTTTTCAAGGCAAACAATGTTTCTCTGGAATATTTATTTTATCTACCTTCGTTTAGCAGTAGAGTTTAATTTTTCATTTTCTTAATTTCACTTTTTCATTATGGAAATTAAAACAATTATTCCTATCAAAAAGTGATAAGGGTAATTTTATATATCTTTTCAATGTGCACAATTTTGCCTTTTGACCTTTTATCTTATCTACAGTTGTTTATCATCAATTTGTACAATTTTTAAGAATGAAAATGTTAACATTTGTAAGGTATGCATGGAATGATAAGATAAATATTTTTTAATAGAATTTCAACTTTCAGTGTGCATTGCATATTGTTCAGACAAAGCCCAATCTTTGGTATAGATGCCTTATCAATCAAAAACGACATATTCGCATTGTTTATCTTTAGAACTTTGTGTATCGTACCAATCTTTCTCTTATCTATGGTACATCCCTGGGTATAAATAAGAGATACAGTATCATTTTGATCACATGTTGAATCATATTCTTATTTTTCTGTTTTTTTTCACATCTTTTTTTATAACAAACGTAATTATAATTAGGTAATTTTGTTTTGATATTAAAACAAATATAGAATCAGAATAATTAAAGATATAGAACAACAACAAAGCACAAGAGAAAGTACATTATTGTGAGGAAAACTATATACAAAACTCTTTATTTATAGTTTTTAAGATTTTTTAATATTTAAATCACGAGTTTTATTGTGCAAACTAAAAAATTGTGAGATTTTCTAATATTGCAAGAAGAGAAAATGTTGCATTCTTCAGGAAAGAGAATTGCATCCATTGCGACTGAAGTAAATTTTCGAAGATACTTGAGTTTACAACAAATAATAGAGAGAGATCAGAAATATGGAGGTCAACATTTTCAACCTTTGCCAGTCGTTTTAGAGAAAGGGGAAGGATCCTTTGTTTGGGATATTCAAGGAAAAAGGTACTTAGATTTCATTTCAGGATTTGCAACTGTAAATCAAGGACATTGTCATCCACGATTAGTGAAAGTTATGCGCGAACAATCCGAAAAACTTACTCACACGTCCAGAGCATTCTTCACTGAATCTCACGGAGAATTGGCTGAATATTTGACAAATCTTCTTGGTTGGGACAGGTTTTTGACAATGAATACAGGTGAATAATGACATTATTAGGTACACGTATGATAACTTGATTCTTTTTATTGTACGTGAATTCTTTTGAATTGCTTTCTAATCCTTTGAAATTAAATTCTCTATTTAAAATTATAGGAGTGGAAGCAGGAGATACAGCATTAAAAATAGCTCGAAGATGGGGATACAGAATAAAAAAGATTCCTGATAATAAGGCCACTGTTATTTTTGCAAAGAATAATTACTGGGGGCGATCATTAGCAGCCATATCAGCGTCTACCAATCCAGCATTTTATGAAGACTTTGGGCCTCTTATGCCGCTCTTTGAGAAAGTACCTTACGATGATTTAAATGCTCTGGAACTCAAATTTAAAAGTAATCCCCATATTTGTGCATTTATGCTGGAGCCAATACAAGGAGAAGCTGGAGTGATCGTGCCAAAAGTAAGGACATAAGTACATAATCACACTTGCGAAATTTAAAATATATATAAAATATTTAATAACTTTAAATTCAAGCCATCAATACTGTATAATTTCATTTTATTTAAATTTTGTTTAGCCGGGTTACTTAAAAGGAGTCAGAGATTTATGCACTAAGTACAATGTACTATGGATCGCTGATGAGGTACAAACCGGATTCGGTAGAACAGGAAAGCGTTTAGCCGTCGATCACGAAGGTCAAAGACCAGACATCTTAGTCCTTGGTAAAGCTTTATCGGGAGGAATGTATCCTGTCTCTGGTGTTTTAGCTGACGACGAAGTAATCATAAAGATTATTGTTATCTTTTCCTACTCTCTTCTTCAAAAACCTTCAAACTTATTCTTAATTTCTCTCCCACCAATTCTGTATTTTCAACATCCTCCCACCAACTCTGCCTCTTCAATATCCTCCCACCATCTCTTACTGCCGATTCCTCCTTTCTCCCTTCGTCACTCTCTTCCTACTATCCATCACCTACCACTCGTTTGATTCCTTTTAAACCAATTTTAATTCTTCTGCACCCTTTCCATTCTCTTTTTATCCGATAAATTAGGAATTGAATATCCTTTTCTCTTCATCTTTTATTTAGATCATGCTATTACTTGAAGTTGGAACGCATGGAAGTACATTCGGCGGTAGCCCTCTAGGACAAAAGGTAGCTCTGGAAGCAGTACGGATCTTGGAAGAAGAAAAATTGGCAGATAATGCAAATAAAATGGGCGTTATTCTTCGAGAGGAGCTTGAAAAATTACCAACTGACAAAGTCGTAGAATTCAGAGGTCGCGGTTTGTTGACTGGACTGGTACTTAACAAAGGTAAAAACTATAAAGCATGAAACTATTTGAAAGTGAACAGACAACTCTTACGTAAAGTAATTGTTAGAAAAAATCGTAGAAGAAATGCAACATTTTTTAAAGTAATTTTTAGTATAATGTTTATTCAAATCTAGATTTCGCGGACGGCTGGGATTTTTGTTTAAAATTACGAGATGCTGGATTGTTATCAAGACCTTCATATGGACAGATACTCAGAATAGCGCCACCACTTGTCATTAATGAAGAACAACTTCGCGAAGGATTAGACATACTTATCACGACTTTAAATAATTACAAAAAAACATAATAGGAGGAAAGTATAAATACGACTTATTAGGACATACATATGTATGAATCTACGTACTCTGCAAAAAACTGAGTATAGTATATAAAATAGAATAATTTCTTTTTGATTAAATCAATGATATTCGAAAAATTTTGATAACAACTTATTTCTGTGAAATTTGTTTCTTTATTCACTTCTTAAATATTTCTAATTTGTGCCGGAACTATAGAGTACCAGTGGACGTTATTAAAACACATAGGATTAATATTTTTATTACTATATACTATACGTATACGCTAATTGTTCTTTTGATTTTCCTAAGTTTTTAAAAGATAAATAAATTTTAAAATTTAGGTTTTTAATTTTTTTTTTCATTTGTGCATTTAAAATTTCTCTTCTAAATTGAATTCAATTTTATTGGTCGAGAGGAGAATGGAAGTGTCACTAATATGATTTGAAATTGTAATTCGTTAAAAAAGAACTTCTTAAATACAATCAATTCCGTATTGGATGTGTTTATAATAAGTATAAGTAATAGAGTATAAGTATTTTGATCGTCATGAAGAAATATCGAGTTGGAGAATGTTATAAAATACGATTAATATTAATCTTGACGAGAAATTTAATCAAAAAATACGGAAATATGTATAAAAGGGCATAATTAATAAGATTAAATTGATTAAATTCATTAATTATTTAGAAAAAGTATGTACATGTTTATAAAAAATGCAAAAGTAAAGAAATATCTTATTACAAATAAGTCATTATTTATAAGGAATTTTTTTTAGCATTTTAAACAGCGCGCGAAAAAGCAACGAATCAGACGTGACGCATGCGGAGTACCACTTGGAGTTCGCGTTGGAAACGTTGGCAACACTGGGAAGGGCTGCCATCCTGTGGCCCCAACTAGAGCCCCGAACTCTACTGCGCATGTGTCGCATTCGGTATCTGATTGGTTGCTATTCACGCGCAGTTTGAAATGCTAAAAAATATTATTTTTATTTTTTATTATAAATAATGACGTTTTTATTTATAAAAATTGTTATTAACTAAATATTTTTAGGTGTTAAAATGCTATTATTTGTAATAAACAATAAAAATAATATTTTTTAGCATTTCAAACTGCTCGCGAATAGAAACCAATCAGATATTGCGATGCATGCGCAGTAGAGTACGGGGCTCAGGTTGGGGGGGCCGCTCCGCCATCTTCTTCAGTTCGTGTTTGGCCATGTTAGCGAAAGGTTCAACCGCATTGTGCGGGCACAATTGTCGTGTCGTTCACTTCCGGTTGACAGTTTTCAAAGCTTCAAATCGTAAATTTCCCTCCTTCGCTATCATGCCTAATTCAAAAATGTCGAAGTGGGTCTACAATCAGTCTGATTTTGATTATTCAGTTAACGCGCATGAACTTTCTTTGTGCGCAATTCTTTAGTCGCCATTACGATTTTGACGGGAACGTACATACATTCTACGCTTCGGCAGTTATTTGTTTTTTCTTCGAAAATGTTTTTGTAAAGTCTTTATTTGCGCCGATCATTTTTTCACTATGTATTTTATTTTTGCACAGCGGATATAGAGTCGAAGAAAATTTTGTGCGAAGTGACAATACACACTCGCAAAAGCAGAACGGGTCGGATTTAGTAAATTTGCAATTTAGGAAAATTAGTCGTAATTCGGTTTCGTATGTACAGTAACGTATATCTTATTAATATGAACTTTTTTTTGTAAAGTATAATATTCGACAGTTAATGTAATCTGGGTTTTTTTTTCTTCAAATGTGCCATTTTTATTTCTGAGTAAAATGGAGAGATCTTTTGTTAGTTCGAGTGTTATTTTTTTAGTGTGTAAATTTTCGGCGCGAGTGAGAGTGAAAGTGAATAATTTTTGTGCACAATTGATGCATTAGTGGACATAAGGGTCTGATCTTCACTAACCTTTCCTCAATAAACAACAAAGAAGTACAGTTATTCTTTTAGATTTTAGTTTCCGCAAATTGTTCTTTCAATATTTCACTTGTGTTAAATTTAAATTATACTAATCCCAAAGAAGAATTTTTTTCAAGAACTTTTGATTCAATTGAATTAAAATTTTTAAATAATGTGAATGTTCAATTTCTTTTTCAGTTGCAGAAAAAAAACGGCAGTGGTAAGTTTGATTTTAAGTTTTAAATGAAACGGAGACAGGATATTATTACATTTAAAAAACACATAGTGAGTTGGAAAGAAAACTTATTAGATGGAATTTAAAATGCGTCAGTTGAACCTGAAACATAAAGAGGGAAATCCCCTTTCTGATCTGGAAGTCATTATTATCTTGATTTTGATTCAATTATTATTTTTTCCTCATGTGTTTTGTTGAAAAGTATTAAAAGTACATTTTTTTCGTGCTGTAGCCATACCATATACTTAGTCTCATTCCACGCCACATATCTACTTGTGGTATTTGTTAAGAAAAATGAAAAAATTGAAATTTAAGGTTCGAACCTGAACCCAATATCCTTAATTCCAAAATTAAATTAAAGCTAGGAAATAAATATCAATCAGAGTGATGTTTTCGTTAACGTTTTATTACAAAACATCAGATTCGTCTACAATATCGCGCCAATTGAAAATTATAACGAACAACAGTTACTATCGCTAAACTGCTAGAAATGAATACATCTAAGACTTGTTTACTTTGAGAGGATATTTTATCATAGACAATTACGTACGTATATCACTGAATTCGCCTCAATTTTCAAGATGAAGCATAAGTGTAGAATGTAGCACTTTAAAAACTTAAGGTGCACTAGAAAAGTCAAATATACATACAGTCTAGATGCTTATCACATACATTCTCCTCGAAACCTCAAATCTTGCCGGAAGCATTTTTCAGATCTACATCTAAAAGTTTTCGAATATACACATACATATAATATTTCTACCGTGATGAAACTTTATTGAAAACGTATTTGTTTTGAGGGTGTTGGCTCCAAGTTTTTACCTCAAATTAAATCTTCTAATTTTACTTAATAGTATTATAATTAGATATTTTTTCGGTTTAATACAGAGCTACTTTTTGAATTTTGAAGTTAGTACTGGGGTCCAACACCCTTAATCTCCTTTTTCTCTCTCTCTAGTCTTTTACTGGACACTATCTAAAAATTAAAAAAAAAAAAATTATGCTTCGAAAATTATGAAGAACAAATAAAATTCTTTACTATTTCATTCATGGCTATCTGATAAAGTAAGATGTCGATATTAGCATCTTACAATTGCAACTATTCCATTTATTATAATTACATATAATGAATTATTTCGCTTTCAATATCCGACATTTACCGAAATAGATAACAAAAATCTGTGATTAACAATAGCACGTTTTCTTCCTTATTCCGTCAATTCCTCTAGAGAGTTATACACTTTTCACTGAAAATTAACCAGTTTGATGCTTCTTCAATTCCTTTACGAGCTCGAAAAATATCAAATAACAAATCTCAAACAGCCATTTATCAAAGAGTATTCCAATATTCTCTGACTTTCGAAATCTTAACGAATCTTGTATAATATTAATTAAACAATCGCCTTACCCATTCTTTAACACAAATTATTTTACAAACTACTTATAACATTTTAGTATTATGCACAACCAATTGCTTAAAGTGGAGTAGGTTTAATCAGTGCTTTCACTTTGGAAAACATTAAATTTCCCATCCATTCTTAATTTCGAAAAATGTTTGTTTCTTGTTTGAAATTTAAAAATAAATCAAATTTTAAAGTTGAAACATTTTTGCTGTAACGATTTTTTGAACCAATTTTTGCTATCAGTCTCTCAACTCATCATTTATCTAGTGTCAGTGATCTTGAATTTTAAATCCTACAAAGTACCATTTTGTAAATTCAAATAATGAAATTAAATGTCTAAATTGAAATTCTGCTTGAACCTACAAATAGATGAATTTTATTCTCAGTAAACGTTATTAATAAAAACTTTAACAACCAGCGCATTTACAACATGCTTAATAAGAAAAACTTGAAAGTAAAAATATTTTCATAAAAAACAAACATTACTTATACTTTTCCCCACTCCAAAAGTCGAAGAAATTCTGAATTTTGCAGATTGAAATTGTTTTTCACGTTTTACTTAAGATTTCTTGTATATACGTCAAAATACAAGATCATACTTTTATAATAAAAACCCTTTCTTACTAAAATTCAGATGCGAGATACGATTATAAAGTTAAAAGTAGATTGGATAAGGGAGAGAGAATCTTACGGCTAGCAATGAATGTGAACAGGATAGTGATCAGTATAATCCGAAAATTTCCAAGTTTCTCTACTTGAAAATTTATCACGTTTTTTTTTTTAATTTTAAATACTAAATTCATTCTCAAGAGTAAAACTCAAGCTTTGATTTTATGCGAAGGCGTCAAAATTTGACTTTAAAAGTAGAAGAACTCGAGAACAGCGATTCGCAGGAATCCTAATTTTGGAACGAGCGAAAACTCTTGATTAAACGTGTTGTATAAACGCTCTAATCTAAGAATTAAATCTTTCTATTTTTTTTGAGAGAAATAATGAAATTAATTTTTTTAAATTAGAGCTTATCCACCACCCTTAAGTCAGAACAGTTTTCAAGTAAATCCGAAACCACTATCCTGTAGATATTTGTAGAAACATTTACATATTTACAGAATAGAAATCCGACATTGATACATCTCTTTAGATATATCTACTTAGTGTGCTAGGAACTTATATTATTCTTAAACCGACAATCAATATATAATATTATTTCGTGCATGGTACATGTATATCAAGAGTGATTGGCACTGAAAGCAGTTTCATAAAATTCAGATGATAGTTCGATCTTTCAATCATATGTAATCTCGATCGCATTTCGTCCAAGCTTAAGCTTCTGCATCAGTCCAGTTGTTGTTTTAAAATTTTTAAAACATTCCAGATTAAATGATCTTACTCGATTAAAGAGTCAATTTTTAGAATGAAATTAATAAAATTAAATTTTTCCGGTGCTTAATGTTCGAGTATCTACTATTTATTATAATCGTGCTGAATTTTTATCCTTCTGCTGATTGCTCGCATCGGTCGCAAAGCGTTTATGCCGAGCACAAAGCGTATATAAAATACGTTAAAAACGCAAAGCTAAATCGACCCTCTGAATGTTAAGGATCTTGAATCGAAATTCTAATTCCAAAATTCGAACTCTTCATTTTCTCAACAATTATCAGAATTTGATATTCGTTTATTCTGTATATCTTCTCTTGTTTAAAATGGAAATATGTCTACAGAGCGAAAAAATGTTTAATTTTAATACTTTTCGCTTGAAACGAAGAATTCGAGATATAAGCTTACAATTCAATCGTTTTGTTTGACACATTTGAATTTAACTCCCTTAAGCACTCATTTAAAAAAAATATTTACAATCCATATTGGTTAAACGTTGATGATTAAAGAGACAGAAAAATACGAGATAAGAATCGGAGGCAATTTTTGTTTGATGTAAAGACATCAATTAGTTGTAAGCATGTAATTTACACTTACTGTTACATGAATTAAAAGCTGAACGATCTTATACTGCAATCTGCGTTTCCTCTTAAGGAAATTACGTTAACGATTTGCATCGAACCGTCTTCAATTTTTTTTACAAAGAGGACTGAAAAAGCAAATTTTGATAATTTTGAAAATTCCTTTTGTAAATCTCCACTTTTAATTTATCAAAAGAACTTATTAAATTCAAGTTTTTTAAGTCGTGCACTTTGAGAACAGTTCATTTAACACGGAAAACACTTTCTGGAAAGTTTGACTAGATATTAAAAACGAAATTGAATCGCCTTGTGTATGAATACATTTGAATAAAAGTTAGGAACTATAATTAAAACTAAAAAAAGAGGCCGACTTATTTGTTTTTCTTGCTTTCTACCGATTCTTGTCTTGTTTTTTCGTGCGAATTCAAACCGAAACTCAAACCGTCAAACTTATATCTTTTCAAAGTTTTTTTACACTCTGGGCTGCTTTCTGCGAAGTTTTTATTCGGGGTTGGTGGTTCGAAAATGTTAGGTTTACCCGACGAAAACGAGGAGCTTGCAGTATGTTTATCAAATTTCGTTGAAGGTGCTTCGCCTTTTTCGTTAATTTTCCTCTGGGAAAATGTAGCCTCCTTAGAACTGTGTGTTTCGCTCTTATTTCCCCTTCGCTGAAGATCTTTTATTTTTTCTGGTTCAGAAACTTGTTGAATGCTTGCTTTAAAATCTCTTGCCCTATTATCAGAGATTCCAATTACTCTTGTGGAGTAATCGTCGCTTTTTGTACCAGTGGGAGAATCTTTTTCCTCAGCAATTCTCGGCAACTGAGTGGTTCCACACGAATTCGACATACTCACATTTCCAATATTAATTGATATCCCGTGAGTTAACTTGGAATAATCCGGTGTCACTTTCTGTTCAACTGCTGCCTTTTTATCAGACTTAGATTCATTACTTTCTTTAGTGGCATCACTCACTTCTTCTGTAGCTTCACTACTGGACGTTTGCGCGATCGTTACGCGCTGATTAACTTTTACTACAGTATTCGCTAGTGGTGAGATCGAAGTTTTGTTTTCTGCTGAACGTGGATGCAATCTATCTGGACTAAGTGCACGTCGTAATAGGGGTGAGCCAGGCTCTGCAGATTTCGGTCGATTAAAACCCTTCTTTTGATTGTTCGGAGTTGACATTGACACTCCTGAAACATGAAAATAGAAATAATACATTAAATACTATATTAATGTATCTCAAATCACATAAACAAGTTATAACAGGCTCCACAGTCTTTCCCCTATTCCCTTCTTTTTCTCGTTTTTCACTTAAATGCGGAATAAATAAATTTACTCTGTGAAACCTGATATAAATTGAAGAAAAATCGTACCTGGACTATAAGATTGAGTAGTGTTGGAACTACCTGGCTGATGTCCAGTTGGGAATGTTAAAGGACTGGGACTTCTGGTAGGACTAGCAGGTATAGGAGAAGGACTAGGAGTTCTTGCCAAAGGCGATAGCGGTATGTGTCCCACAGATTTTCTGCGATTCGGAGAGTGAATATTCTTAGCAGCAGTGTGAAGCTTATGCTTTAAACCATGCAAGGTACTCGGTCTCTGATAATGAGACTGACTGGATATATTCGACATGTTTCCGATGGAATTACTGGAGCCTGGAGATGACGAATTGGGACTGGAGCATGGACTTGAAGTTCCAGCAGAGTGATAAGATTCGGTGCTGGGACGGTTTGTCGATGAGGACGGATTACAAGCAGTCTTAGAAGACCCTCCGTAGTAGAGAAATGAATCTTGCTGAGCAGGAAGAGACCGCGTAAATGACTGGAATGATCGACTAGCCGATACCATTGAAGGGGAACACATTCCAACTGCCATCTGAAATTTAAAAACACATCCTCGTACTTTTTCGCTCTTCCTGCAAGTTTATCTCTTATAAAAGGATAGATCAATATTTATATTATTTTGTGGTTCAGAACATTCTTTATCTGACACAAAATTCAAAAGCTTCTGAATGTAAAAGCAATAACACACAAAATTTTTTGTTTCTTTCGAGGAACACAAAATTAATTATAAAACGAGGAGCTAACCACTCTTGAAATCTATAGTGTCTATAAAATTTTCAGACATTCCTTTACATCTTTTTAAATCTGGCATATATTCCAAATTCGAGAGCTTAACTCCTCGTAAAAAAATTATAAGTAATGCAAACTGATAAAACGCGACGAAATGTTGATGAAATCATACCATAAGTGGAGGTTTGCTGTCACTGGGTAGAATGGGTGCTGACAAAGGACAACTGATACTTAATGGCTGCAATAAAAGAAAAAAATGCGCTTAGCATGACTAAAGTGTCAGTGTCATGACAAAGTGTTCTTAGCTTTGCTAAAGTAAAGTAAACAATGGAATACTGTAGACTATTTTGACAACCTTCTAAAAACGTGCAAAGTGAACGAATCGTGGAAATATAAATATCTATTTAAATATTTTTTACAAGTGCCGACTTGTTAAATTCTTTGATTCTCAGTGAATCATTTAATTTCTACATGCCTGTTGCATCTCAACGCTGGCGCGTTTTGAGCTAATTCTCCTGAAGAGTGAAGTTTTCCGCTTTTTGTCAGAGTGATCTCGTTTCTGCTTTCTCTGTCTGTGCAAAGTTTTCCTCGCCATTTTACTCTGCGTAGGTTCTCGCTTTCGACCCCCAGATTTAATGCTCGTATGTTCGAGCGGTGTACTTCTCAAAGTCACATGGTCGCCACCACTCAACATGAGCTGTAGTACTTGAGTGTGATACAAGCCTTGAACTGGCTCACCATTTATATGAGTTATCAAATCTCCGGGTCTTAAACCAGCCTCGAAGGCAGGGCTGGATTGATCCACAGCCTGAAAATGAATTAAAAGAATAAATACTAGGTTGCAAACGTATGTCGATAATGAAATAATTTTTATGTAGTTGATAGACTAAAGATTTTATTTTACCATAACTAAGTGATGCATCGTGTAAAAGTCACTGTCGCCATAATAAACTCTGATCGTGTGAACCGTGAATCCAAAACCTCGTGGGCCTCTTCGAATTATAATCGGAGGCTTTAGACTAGTTACAAGAGGACTTAGCTCTCGACAAGGAGAAGTATCCCGCGAAGATGCAGTTGATGATCCACCCGGTGATTCGATATGTTGATTACCCCCTGAAGCATCAACTGAAATAAAATAAGAAACAATATTGAGTTTAAACTATGTACTAGTTTGATCTTTTTAAGTTGGGACCAAAAATTACTAAAGTATATTTACAAGAAAAGTCGTTGGTCGGTATAACTAAAGACAATCCACTAGTTGATGCAGATTTGATAACAGACCGAGACTTCTGTTTTCCAGCCGGTAAAATAGGCAGTGCTGTAAAAGATTCGAAGGAGTCGGTACTTGAATTATGTTTTTCGTCTTTCGTATCTCTATGAGCTGTTGTCAAATCCAATCTGAAAATCACAGAATTGTTTGATTAACATTTTTATTCTCGGGTTATAGAATTTTGATTTTGCTGAATGTTATCAATGACAATGCAAAATGACAATCCAACTGACAATGCATGTTAAAAAAACAAATACGCAATAAAATTTATCAATTGAAAATCATGATAGGTTCAAAATTAAATGTTAAAATAAAAATTGAATCACAAATAAAAATTGAAATGATACCAAGGTGATTTAAGAAACTCATACAAATTTTGCAGGCTTCACAGTCTTTCCTCCATTCCTCTTTTTTTTTTTTTTTCCTGTTTTCAATAAAATCCCTCTTTTTCTCATTTTTCACATCAATGTGAACTGCATTACTAAAATCCCATAAGAAAAATAAACTATTATGTTAAAAATTTACCTGTTTGGTTGAAAATTTAACTTTTTTTAAAAAAAAAGAAAAGAACTTTACCTTATTATTTATTAAACTATCTGTATTAATTTGATTTAAAAGAATTAATTCCCCTATTTTCGTGAAAAAAATAATCCTATTTCCCCTGTTTTGAGAGTACTTTGTGCTGTGAAGCCTGATTTTGGTAAAAAATAAAAAAAATACTTGGCCAATGTCACATGACTCACGTTTTATCACCGTGAATGGAAATACTGAACCTGGGTAACTTATCCCGGGAATGTACGTGTCGCTTTCTCTGGATCTGAGGACTAATGTCGTCTGACTCTGTTTGTGAAGAATCTGGAGTACTAAGGCAATTTGAAGTCGATCCCACTGTATCACATTTAACAACCGCTAACTGTGATTCTTCAGCAGTAATTGTAGCAGGGCTTCCGAATGAAGCATCAGACTTTTCAGATTTGACAAGAGGGCTGCTTTTAATAGGGGTCTTTTCGATGTTTTGAATTTTCTCGACGAGTTTCGATGGCGGGGAAACTGAGGCTGAGGAACTAGGAGATAGTTGTGACATTGTTCGTTCGAGTTCGTTGGGAAATAATTGCTTCTTCGTGAAATCTAAATCCACGTCTGTATGCAAATGAGGACGTGTTTGAGAAATCTTACGCGATTGTGGCGAGTAGGAGGAGAAAGAACCGAATAGGGGAGAGTCATCAGTATCATCTGTGTCATCTCCTAAATCGTGATTGTAACGATCCATTCGAGCTGTAAACATAGATACGAAATTAGATAAAGAAAATATATAAGGGAATTTTTCTTGTTTTGGGTATTCTTACTGTCGAAATAACTGGTATCCTCATCGTTTGATAGCTGAGGAACAAATTCGGCTTTTTGTCGAAGAAGACTATTCCAATTTACTCCATAGAAATAGGGATGATCTTTTACGTCGTGAGATCCACCAGTTCCTAATCGATCTCTAGGGCTTTGTTGTAATAATGAAGTTATAATATCTTTTGCCTCTGCCTGCACTGGCCAATCTTCTTCATCAGGCCATTCAATATCATCTTAAAAAGTGAAAAATATATTAAAATCTTAAAATTATATAAATCTTATCTAATATTTATTCTTTGGAATCTGTTTAAAAAATTAGAAATTACCATTGACAGTATGCGCAAATAACTCTTCAGGCGTTTCTCCAAAGAAAGGAACGCAACCAATAAGGAACTCGTAAAGTATAATTCCCATAGACCACCAATCTACCGGCTTTCCGTATCCTTGACGAAGAATAACTTCTGGCGCAATATACTCTGGTGTACCAAACACTTGCTTATCTGAAAACTGCCTAGTATCTCTATCCAAGTAACCCTCGTAAAGATTGGTGGCCACTTGAAAATAAAATCAATTGGATGCACTAGTTTGTTTCTGGTTATCAAATTTCAAAGTTTTTTTATTTATAAAAGTGTCTAGTTGATACTTACAAGACATAAGACCCATTTTACTAAGACCGAAATCTGTGAGTTTAATATGACCCAGTGCAGTGATGAGCAAACTGAAACATAAATTTGTATTTTAAATATATACAAATAGTATATTCCTTTAGTAATTTTCTTATTGAATACTTACTTGTCTGGTTTTAAGTCACGGTGGACAATTCCGTAACTATGTAAGTACTCGACGGCTAAAACTGTCTCCGCGAAGTAAAATCTCGCCATATCTGGAGGGAGTGGACCTATATTTTTCAAAAGATTGGCGCAATCGCCACCCTCTACATATTCCATAACTAAACACAAATGTTTCTGCAAGAAGAGTTTAATATCGGTTTATTTTTGGGGCTCATTTAAAAATTTTTAATTTTCTATTTAAGAAATGCAAAATATCTACCTTCGTTTCAAAGCTACAGTACATGGAAACTACAAAAGGGTTGTCCGTGAAGCTCATTATGTCTCGTTCAGCAAAAACTTGTTCAACTTGATTTCGCAGCATTAAATTATTTTTGTTTATTTTCTTCAACGCGAACCGCTGCCTTGTGGCCTTTTCTTTAACCAAGTAAACCGCACCGTAAGCACCATTGCTGATAAGTTTTAAAACTTCGTAATCACTTTCACTCGGAATTTTTTGAGACTTGCTGTCGTCTTCCTTATTGGAACTTGAAGATCCCAATTGTAAATTACTATCGCTAGAACTAGCAGAGTCTTCCAAATTTTTCAAGTCTTCTTGTAATTCTAGAATTAGAAAAAAGTGATTCTTTATCATTCATAATCTTTGGATACCTTAAATAATAAGAACAACTGGAAAGGGATTTTTAACATACCTGAAATTGGATCTCTATTCAGGGACAATTTGTTAATAATATATTGGGGAATATCAGTCTTAATTCCTGCACTGAATTTAGCCTGTCCTTCAGCTTGTTCGAGTAGATGATAAAATTCTTCTGGGTCAAACTCGAGGCATTCTAAGAGTCTAGCAGGTCGAGATATTATTAAAAGTAACTTTTTTATTAGTCCAGTTAATCGTGTAGCTGCCTCTAGAGACTTGTCCTTCGTCTGCAATTTAATGTAATTTTTTAAACATTTGTTGTTAAGTGGTATTGAGAATTTTCAAGACTTTTCAAATACTAACCTCCATTAACAAATGTTCCAAATTTTCGCTCATTTCGTAAAAATACCTAGTCGTTATCAGCTTTTCCTGAGATTTTTGTAGACAATCTCGAGCCATTTCAATGACTTGATGGTGCACAAATCGTAAAATTGGCAAAGAATCTGGTGTCATATGAGTAACTACTTCATACTCATCAATTTCTTTGTTTTCGTTGATGAAATTGGTCAAACGCTCTTCCATCTGCTGTGTAGCCTAAAAGAAAGATTTACAGTTTTATAAAAATTGAATAAATCGTATAGATAAAAACCAATAATATTAGTAACCTTACCTTAGGAAATCGTTCTTTATAGAGAGTGTTCATCATAACAATTTCATTGTCCATGACCGGAGATCGACTTGGACTACTGTAATTGTAAGACATTTTTTCATAAAGTTATTGAGTCTTTTAAAAAAACTTTATAATCACTTTATAATCTATCTAATATGGTATACCTTAAACTGCGAGAACGAGGGCGATGTAAAGGCGACATCCGTCCTTCTTCTTCGACATTAGATCCGTTGCCTGGAATGCTAGAAAAGTTTGTACCAGGGAATCCTGGATGAGAAGAACAAGGTGTCCCAGGTTTAGAGAAGTGGCAGGAGAGCATTCGTAATTCATCTTTTGTAGGGATGTTTGGTAATTGGTGTAAACGTTCTTGACTCGAACACTGCGACTAAAAAACAATTCCAGTAAATTTAACGGGATTAAGAGAAATGAAGTAGAATTAAAAACCGCGAATGATAGATAGTGATAAGTACCGAAACATTACTCGAGCCAGGCGTTGTTCCATATCCACTTGATGGTAAGCTTGCCACCGACCATCGTCTTCCATCTGCCGATCCTGAGGCTCCTCCTCCAATCCTATTATGATGTTAAATTTCATTAATTAATCTAATAAAAAAGAACTCTGATTGCTTTTATTATATAATTTTTCCAAGGACTTCATTACTAAGCTCCAGCTTAAGCTGAATTTCACAAATACATTCACTTATTATACGTATTTATCAAATCGAAGGTAGTAAAAAATATAAGCAACAGAAGTATTGATTTTATTTAGAGACATTTGCGTCAGCAAGAAAATAAAAATTTAATTAGACAAAAATAGATACCTTTTAATTGGAGCAAAAGCAAAATGTGGACTGGATGACATCCTAGGGCTCTCTAGGGGACTGCCTACAATTGGAACGAATGCTATATTGGAAAAGAAAAATGAATCGTTTTTTAAAGCAACATAAGCCAATCCGGAGTGTCTAACATGTTCTTTAAAAAAATTCCATGATTTCCAGTCTTAAAATTCTATTTCTTCATTTAACTAAATGAATATTAGAAAAAAATATTTTTCGTTCTAGAGCAGTACTCTTTATTAAAACAAAAGTGTGGCTGAAAAATAAGTACCACATAGAGTAAAAAAAAATATATAAAATTATAATATTTGTTAAGTAAAATGAAGAAATCCAATATTTAGGTTAGAGCTTAGATCCCTTAATAAAATAAAAAATAGTCTTTATTTTGTCTTAAATCAACATTTTAATAGAAGACGTGTTAAGAAGTTACGAAACTTGACTTTAAACGAAGCCCAGGGCTGAATTACAGCATCAGAAAGTTAACCTTCTACTAGAGTATTCTTAGAATATTCATTTTTTGGGAGACTACTAATGGTTGAACTGGCAGTTAGGCATTTTTTTGTATATTTTCAATTTCCTGTTTCCAAGTGAGATATTTTTAAAAAGTAAAATAAATTAAAGTTTTCCAAATTAAAATATCACATCTTTATAATTTCAGTTTTGATATTTGCATTATTGCATTTCAAGATTTGAAGTCTGTCTAAGCAATACGTGTAGCATAATTAAATATGATTAAATATGTACCTATACGAAAAGTTGGCTAAGATGACATTAGTGATAATAGCCCTCGACCTATATTTATTGACTTTCGTCAAAATGTCGCAAAATATTATCAAGATGTATAATTAGCCATAGCGATTAAATGCGCATTAAATATGAGTAAATTAGAGATATCTTGTAGAAAATTTATTAAACACAAAAGTATCTTGAACGAGAGGAAAATTTTTACCTGAGAGAGGTGAATGGCATCGTGGTAAAGTAGGCGAGGTTGTCGAAATGAAAGATTTGCGATGAGCTGCCTTTGCTACACGTCGAGGTATATTAAAGTCGCGCTGTAAGAAAACATTTATTATGCTATATATTCAATTCTATATTTCCGCGGTCCAAAATATTGAATAATTTTCATCAGCGAAAAGAATCCAAAAATAGAACAACAAAAATATATTGTTTTGCTGCCAATATCATAATATTTTGAAGTTCACAGTTATTTCTGTGATCTTTAAAGGCGTTGGATCAAAATTCTAACCACAAGATATTATATTATATTATATTATACACAAGAGATATTAAAATTATAAATTTTTTCTTTCTTTGCATGGAGTAATTTTCGGAAGTATAAATCATTCATTTGTGTAATTGATACTAACCATGTGAACCGAGAGAGAAGGTGCAGATTTTCCAATTGCGGAATTTCTCATTCGCACCAGGTTCGATATCTCTCCACTAACTGAAAATTAAATTTCTTTTTTTAGTAAATGTTTAGAAATTAAAAACGTGGAAGTAAGAATTGAAAAATGTCAGATATTCAAGTACCTGGACGAACAGGAGCTTCTTTGCTCTCGACCTTTGCCGGTAAAGATCGCCGAGAAGCCTCTGCTTCAGAATTTGTTGGTGCATCTTCCAATTCAACTTGATCGAAGACAAGTACACGAGCAGGATTATTGTGTGCGCGTAGGCGAGGTCTGCTAGGTCGATTTCTTCCTTGATCCATTGTGCTTTCCTTTTTTAAACAATATAGAAACAAACTTCTAAAATTAAAAAATAAATTTTAAGGTTGTTGAATGCAAGTTTTAACTTTCAAATTCCATTTTCTCATTTTACTCGATAAGTAATTAGATATTTTTTCGCTCTGTAAATTTTTTTTATTTAAAAAAAACTTATACATGTATATGTAGAGCGAAAAGATATAATTTGAATAATTGTTGTATAAAATGAGAAGTTTAAGTTTAAAATTCGAATTTAAATCCAACACTTAAAATATATTATAGTTTTATTTAGTTGCTTTGAAAAATATTAATTTTCGACTTAAACTTGATGCAACTGTGTGAGGTATAATTTTATTGTACATGGAAAATAAACATAAAGGCAGAATGTACACACGAAACAATCTGGGAGGTCCAAAGTTTTCATTTCACTTAAAAGGAAATCGAAAGGCTCTAATAGTCGTGCAAAGTAAATGGGATTTTAATTATAGTTTCGAAAAATTTACAACCCTAAATTGTTCATTATTTGAGAAATAACAATACAATTATGTTTTAAGTATAAACCAATTCGTATTCTAAAGTCACGAATATGTTATAAACATAAGAAATTTCAATCTTCTAGAATGTTTACTTTAGATAACTAATTTGACGCGACATAGAAAACATTTTTATGAGTTTTATTTATTTTATTTATCATCTGATCTAATCATTTATTCATAAATGATTAGATTACTTCGGAAAGTTTTCTTTATACCTCTAATAAAATCGAACCTTTTATTAAAAAGGATAAAAACATATTACAAAAATAATAAACAACAACTGTCTATTTAAATATAACAAAATCGATTAAAAGCACTTTTCACAAAAATTCTTTCTGTAAACTGGATTAAAATCCTTCAACTTGGATTAAAAAATCTATTGACAGTTCATTCTTGACATTACTCGAGCACAACATAAATTATCCTCATTTTCGGTAAATGATTGATTATAAATCATTACAGTCATCTAAGGATTAAAATTTTCAAATGTCTCAGTCATTTGACTAAGGTCACATTTATCAAAAATTAACTCACACGTTTGTATCCCATACTATAATTGCACTTACAACATAAACACGGATAGAATTAAAACCGCGATTACAATAATACAACCACAACTGATTATTATTCTTTTGTTTTCTGGAAAAATGTAAAATTCTGACTAGTAAAATAGCAGCGATTGTGATCAAAATACAGTAGATTTCAGAGCAAGGTGAAACGGTGTCCTTCTGCTTTTATTCCTGAAAGTATAAGCTGGCAAAATTTACCTGAGAAGTCTCGGAGAAATATAAGGCAAAGAGGATTCGAAGAGAGGAGTTCCGAACGACACTAAGCGCGCACAGTGCACTTGACAAATGGGACGGATGGGAAATCAACGAGAAAATCTTGTATTTCGGCTTTGAAACCCATGATGACAGATGAGCGTTCTCGGGAACCTCTGGATATTAGGGCTCTTCCTCTTGAAATCACAATCGCATTTTTTTTTTTGGAGAGGAGGGAAATTAATTACGAAACGCGAGGCGACCATGAATTCTGACTCATCTCATGACGGACACAAGCGCATGCAATGCAATCGCCTTCATGTGAGGGGGGGGGGCAGCCTAGTGACTGCTAGTGACCCTATCTATATACATAAGTACATATGTATGTATGTACTAAGCAGATGAAGCAGATCCTGGCATTCCCTAGACAGCCATATTTGAATTCCTAATAAGTAAGATAGAAAAACTCTAAGAATTTTGCAATTAAATAGCTCTTTTTATTGCCTTTTACAGATTTAACTAATTAACTTCAATTTCAACTAAAATATCTCATACTTTTCATTTTATTCATTTTATTAGTAAACCTTTTTATAAAGAAAAACAGACAATTCCCGCCAGACTTGACTTTAGTTCTGTTCGTTCTGTTCCTCCAATATGACTGTATTTTCAGATCATTTCAAATCAATAAATTTTAGATAAAATTTATTATAGTTAGAATATTAACTATAATGTGAATATTATATATCATTTATCAATAATTATATCCTTAGAGTAATTTATATTTATTGAAACTAACAACAGAATTTCTATTTGCAAATTTTTTTAAAAATAGAATTGTGAAATTCTAAGATTTCTACCTTATCAGCAGATGTCAAAATATGTCAAATATGTACAACCATAACCTATAAACTGAAATGAAAACATATATATATATATATATATATATATATATATATATATATGT
>CAJFCO010000373.1:585155-694205 GCA_904066015.1 Synergus gifuensis
ATATATATATATATATATATATATATATATATATATATATGTTTTATGCGAGTAAACAAACCGCTCTTACTCGTTTATTATACTCCGTAGCTCTTTTATTATACGTCCCTTGTATTATTTTACTTACTGACATTGTCTGTGATTGTCTGTTAAACCCCATTTATTGAATATGTAGTAAAAATTTTCGTATATGTTATTACATGCGTGAAAAGTGGAAAAGATCAACATAACCTATAATTTTGACAATGTTCGTGTGAAAATACATAAAATACTATTTAGTTTTTATGAAAAATCGCTAGCGATGGCTCAGTTTGGTGACAGAATTGTGGCCTTAATAGATATGGATTGTTTTTTCTGCCAGGTTGAAGCTAGACTTCAACCTGAATTTAAGGGAAAACCACTTGCAGTTGTTCAGTATAATCAGTGGAAATTAGGAGGGTAAGTACTATTTTATCATTCTGAATTATTTAATTCTTGATTAAATGTATTAACTGTAAAGTAATTATAAGAAAATCTGAGTTGCAGAATAATTGCTGTAAATTATGAAGCGAGAGAGTTTGGAGTGACTCGCCATATGCGTGGAGAGGAAGCAAAAGAGAAATGTCCAGATATAATTTTAGCTAGTGTTCCATGTCTTCGTGACAAAGCAGATACATCCAGGTATTTCTTAAGTACAATTTTTTTTCAATAGGATTCTGGCTGGATTTGTTATGTATTTGTTATGTATTATCTTTGTTATGTATTTCAGGTACAGAAATGCTGGAAAAGAAGTTATTGATGTTTTGAAAAAACATTGCAATAAAATTGAGAGAGCTAGTGTTGATGAAGCTTATTTAGACATTACTCAAATAGTAGAAAATCGAATGGCTGCAAATCCTTATAGTTCTGCTGATCTAATGGAAAAATTGTCGAATACTTATGTCGTGGGATATTCAGAGTGTGACCAAAATAACGAGGGTGAGAAAATTATTTACAATTTAAAAGATAAAGGAATTCTTTATTAATTTATTATACTATAGTTTAACCCTTGCTTGCCACACTGGGGTGGATTACACCCTAAGCTTTTTTTCTCTTAATTTAAAGTACCGAAACGTGAAGGAAATCGCTTTAAATCAATATTTGTCAATAATTGGAGACAAACCAATTGTCAAAGAAAATTATCCAATAGATAATTTTTTATTACAGTTTTTATGGCTGAGGTGGCCGACACCCCAAAATAAATTTTTAAATATTTTTGTACAATTTTTTAGAACAAAGGCATAAAGGTCTAGAAACATGGTTGAATTCCTCATTCGACGAATTGGATGATATTCAAGCTCAAAAACTCGCTGTTGCTGGTACTGTGGTGGAGGAATTAAGATCTGATGTATATAATATAACCGGTTTCAGATGTTCAGCAGGGATTTCATACAATAAGGTATTTTTATATCGTTCTACTTAACGCATAATTAATTATAATTCTGAAAAGAATTTTATTCTTGAATACCTTATAATTGTTTCAGATTTTGGCTAAGTTAGCATGCGGTTTACACAAGCCTAATAAACAAACTATATTACCATCGAGCGCAGTACCTATTTTGTTTAAATCACTGCCAGTAAAGAAAGTCAGAAATCTTGGAGGAAAATTAGGAGAGATTGTAATCGATTCTCTCAAATGCAATGTTATGTCTGACCTTTTACGTTATTCTATGCAAGATCTTCAAAATTTTTTTGATGAGAAAACAGGGTATATACTTGCAGTTTTAATATGCATTGTTTTAGTTTATTTATTAAAATATCTCTAATACAATGAGCTATTTAATTTATGTAGATCTTGGCTGTACAATATTGCTCGTGGAATTGATAATGAACCAGTCACAACAAGATTAGTTTCAAAATCGATTGGTGCATGCAAAAATTTTCGTGGTAAGCAGGCCATTGTAAATGCAGATGTGGTACGTATAAATAAAAATCATATTATGAATTTTATTATTATTATCAGAACCTAAATAGAAAAAAAAAACTAATTCTGATTGTTATATTCCAATAGTTAAAACACTGGCTTGGTGAGCTCTCAGCTGAAGTTTGTGAACGTTTAGAACAGGATATTGAAGAAAATGAACGACGTGCATCACTTTTGACAGTTAGTTTTCATTATTATCAAGACAAAACAATGATTTCGCAGTCAAAATCATGTCCTCTAAATTCCTACAAACCCGAAAAAGTCGCTTCGTTGTGCTACAATATTGTCAGAAAATCAACGCAACATCCAATCGCTTTTTTAGGCCTCTCTGCAGGTAAATTTATACCTGCTAAGGGCAGCGAGCTTTTTCGAAATTATTTCACAGCAAACGTAAACAAGGAGGAAAGTAAAAACGACTCTGAAACTTCGCCTGAATCGAAGAAGCCATTGGAAATATTATCTGAACTTGAAAGCAATCAGGAAGCTAATTTTGTTGAAAATTTAGAGAACCTTGACTCCAAAAATGTAGATAAATCAGAGACGAAGAATGAAAATATCTTTAAAGATTATAAATTAAAATCTCGTAGCAGTATTGACGCAGTTCTGGATTCTGAGCATTTTAAAGAGTCTTTTTTCATGCATATTTTGAAGGAAAGACGTCTAAGCGCTGAAGATAAATTAGACCCCAAAATAAAGTCTTTAAATTCTAAAGCAGATGAAGAAGATACTAAAATTTTTGATAAAAACTGTAACGATATTTGTGTCTCAGAAGTCGCAGATGTGGATCGTCTCGATAGCGCAGAAAATATGGATGAAAATCTTTCCAAAAATTTTCAATCTTCTTCTTCGAAAGGAGAAAGATTAAAACTGAAGTCTTCTCAAGTATCGTCAAGTAATTGGTCCGCATCGAAAATGGAAAATGTGGAACCGTTTGTCAATAACAAGGACAAAGTAACCGTGAAATTGCAGGAAATCTTTCCAGATTTAAGCGACATAGATCCAGGTGTAATTTCACTTTTACCACCTGGATTGCAAAAGGAAGCTACTGAACTCTTGAAAACTAGCATCAAAACAAACAAGAAAGCAGGAATTTTAGCGAAACATGCTAAATTAAAAAAGAACACTAAGATCAAGCCTGCCGAACCAGGTTCTAGCAAAGGCCTAAAAAACTCGATTCAAAGTTTTTTAATAAAGTCGAGTTCACGTTGTGAGGTTAACGATTCCCTAAAGAAATGTGAAAAGTGCAATCAATTGGTACCTGTAGAAAAAACTTCCGAACACAATGACTATCACGTCGCACAAGAGTTACAAAAGGAGATTAATAAATCCACGACAGAGAATGTGTATTCAAAAAGAAAACAGAGTTTCGATTCGAATGTGGAAACTCCTAAGAAACGAAACACGAAAAACTTTAAAAGTACCAGCAAAAGTAAATCAATAGCTTCGTTTTTTTCATAAATATTTATTTTTAAGTTATCTAGAAAAGCTTGTAAATAATATAATTATTGAAGCGAACAAAAAAGTTATTTATATATTTTTAAAGCTTTTGTTTTGATACGAGTAGAATGACTTCTTAAATAAATTAATAGTTCTTTTCATTTTTCATTTCTTTTTATACTTTTATTAATTTTTTCCGATTTTATAAGTATAAATCAGACTTATATTCTTATAATTCTAAATGCAAATAAATATTTTCGTATAAAGAAAAAGGAGTATTACGAATCTTAACTAAAGTTTTTCGTCCAGTATTCAGTGCTCCGTACACTGGAATACACACTCCTTACTTATATATCATAATTCTTGTAAAATTTATAATAATGTTATCGATTACTATAATTTTCAATGAAAAAGAATACATTGTTTGTGCTTCGAGATTTTATTCGAAAATTTCTAATAATTTCTCCCTCTTCCGCGACTGTATCCTCCACTTTGATAATTTGAATCGCCTTGATTCCATCCTCCTTGAACTCTGCCTCTTTTTGCTTCATCTCTCCTGTTATCACGATATGATCCTCGTTTATCATATGGGTTAGATTGTTGTGGTTGCTGTGATGTAGATTGGAAGTAGTCTTCAGCTCTGGGCTTTTGATTATAGTAACCGCCAGGTTGGTTTTGACCGAAATTATTTGTCGCGTCTTTGTTATCGCGATATCCACCTCCATAACCCCCTCCGCCCCCACCTCTGTTTCCATAACCACCACCGCCGCCCCTGGCACCACCACCCCTGCCCCCTCCTCTTGCTTGATTTCCGCCTCGACCGCCGCTAAAATATTAATATAAAATATTACTAATTCAAAAACTGTTTGACTGGAAAGATTGAAAGTTAAAGAATTTCAAATCGAAAACCGATTAAAATTTTACAATTTCTACACCTATTTTTTTAATATCTTACCCAAAACCTCCTCCTCCTCCTCCTCCTCCTGCCGCCCGATCCTTTTGCCAGGAAGGCATCTCTGGGGGAGGAGGTTCCTGTTCATAAGCCCTTCCACCTCGATCAGGAACTGCGCCTATGATAACACTATTTACTTGACTCCGAGTATTTTTCCGAACTGACGCGTTACTCGTTTTTTCCAAGATTGCCAAATCCTCTCGTGCTGCAAGTAATTGAGCGATCGAAACATCTGGTTCCCTTATCATACAATCTCTTTTGTTTTTATAGCAGGACATGACTTCATTTTCCTTGCATTTTAATCTATCCGACCACTGAAAAAATTTGAAAGGTTATTAAGGGTGTTGAAACCAATTTTTAACCTTAAAATTATATTTCCTTATTTTACTCGACAAATATTATCATTATATATTTTCTTGTTCTCAAGACAAACTTCCTTTTTAGAAGAGAGTAGTGCTACAGAGCGAAAAAGTATCTAGTTATAATATTTATTATATATTAAGTAAAATAAAGAGATTGAATTTTGAAGTTAGAACTTGGACCCAATATCTTCAACCAAGTTTGAATAGTTGGAAATTTAAAAGTATTTGAATTTCGACGTGCAAGAATTCTTACCAGAAAAGACTGGACCGTTACATCCAGTCGTTTCAGCAGCATTTCACGTCGAATTTTATATTCGGATTGTAATTCTGCCTGCAGTTGTTTCAATTTTTCCCACTGGCTACTTGATAATTTACCAACAAACATTGGCTTGCTCAAAAGTTCTAGAGGTACCTGACCTATTACATCCTTCAATTTTGTTTCCACTTTCTTGAAGAGCACGTCCGCGGGTATATTATCAGGTGGCTTTTGAAATCTTAGCATCACGAGAATTTGTTTCAAATTTTTCGCCGTAGAAGTTTCGTCCTATAAGATTAAAATAAACTTATACAAAGCAATTCTGAACAATTCTTTATACTTACACTAGGTATCTTTCTAAACTTACGATAGTAACTTCCATTTGTTCATCAACTGGTTTTTTGGACTCTAAAATTGCGCTAGTCACAAGTTCAGTTATGAGATAATCCAATAGTAACAGTCTCTGTTCTTTATTTGCCAGTCTTTGATTGACATTGCCTGTCATTAATTCTTGATTGATGCATCCAAGCTCTTTGAGGAATGAGCTTAATTCTAAGAGAAATGAACTGGCATCTTCTGGTGATGTTGTGGGATGAACACTTTCATCGAGTTTGCTAAGTAAGGTTATTTGCTCCGCTATCCATGCTACGAGTCCTGTGAATTCCACAGATTTTGGTCCGATTTCGAGAGCTTGACAAAATTTCTCGTAATTTAGTAATGGCCCTGTATACCTACAAAATATATATATATATATATATATATAATTATTTTCTGTCTACTCCAAAAACTATCTATGCCTCGATTTTCAGTTTTAAATTTTAGAAATTTCAAGATATGTATACATTATTATAGTTGAAAATTAATTGTTTATTCTATCATAATTTGAACAAGCGAAAACAATAACTATAATAATCTTAAACATTTAAAAATTTGATGACACTTAACCTCAAAACTTACCCAAAATCTTGAAAGATTTGTAGCATTTCCTCTTCCATATTTGCAAGTTTTAAATCTTGTAAACGTTCCTCGTTAGAAAACAGTTTGCTTGCTGGACTTAACGTTATAAAAAACTATCTATTCCACGTAAATGTGGATTAAATCTTAAGCCGACACTTTATATACATACACTCGAGTTTCCCATTTCCCAAATGTCAAGAAATTTTTTACAGTGTTTCTCCCATGGGTTCTCCCAAATGTCAAGAAATTCTTTATCTCTATAGTCACATCAATAGCGCATGCGTATTGTGTATAATATAGTATATTTTAGCGTTTTAAATTACGCACGAATAGCAACCAATCAGATGCCGAACGCAACGCGTGCGCAATGGTTACAAGTGGGATTTGAGAAAAACGGAATTGACATTTGGGAGAACTTGAGATTTGGGAAGTTGACATTTGAGAGACTCGAACGTTTTAAACGCGTGAGAATGCATATACATATGTATGGGTGTGAATACCTGCATATGTATATATAAAGGCTGATTTTCATGCAAAAAGTATGTTAGTGACTGTAGTGACGTTTTAGTCAAAATGTGACGGTTTTTACGAATATTTTTAGATATTTTTACCAAAAAAGTCTTAATTCCACCTTCCGGAAAATTTTTGACGAAAGGTATATGATCTAACAAAAAAAACAGGTGTCATTTTATTTACTGACAGATGATCTGTTGACAACAAAGATATTTTACAAGTTGCTAGAAAGCCGGCCACATAACACGCATGAGTCAAGGGCAAATGTCCATAATAAACGAAGAAAGGCAGAAGACGGGAGGTCCGACCGACGCGTCCCGCTAAAAATGCCTTGACAGTCCTCAAAATTGATAGATTCCTGTTTTATTCAATACGAGAAGGTTATTTCGTCACTCCCTGCAACCAGTTCAATAATAATGAGTAAATAGTTGAACGCCAATTCATATATTCAGCTACTTTTCTCTGCGACGTGTCGTGAGCCTCCCGTCTTCTACTGGCATTCAGTGAAAGTTTTCCGGCTTGTTCAATAAGAAAAGAAGAGTTTGTAAACAGTGAAAAAATGGCAATTCTTCCTCCCGATCCGGTATATTTGCTACGTGGGGATATGGGTCCCGTCCATAGTCTTTTATTCAGAGTTTCACCTTATATTGAACACATTTATGCTGGAACCGAAAGTGGAAAAATTCACATATGGGATCTAAAGGTATAGCAAAAGTAACAAACAAGAGAAGTACTGTTTTTGTGGACTAATAATTATTATCGTCAATATTATCATTCAGACATTTCTATTCAGATTCAAAACAATAAATGTCTTATAATTCTTTGTATGGTTCCGTTATAGGTACCTACATCTTTCTGTGTGAATTTAAATACATTTTCTTGTCACCATTTTGAAACTGTAATTTAAATAGTTCTATCAGGATTTTTTGTTTCAAATTCATTAATTTTAAGAGAATCGGAATCAATTTGAAATATTGTATTACTTTTCACCTCTAACATCAAAATATAATATACACCTTGAATTGTGAATTGTGATTACTTGAGAAATTATACTAAATTTTATGAAATCGAAGTTTAGAAATTGAGGACGAAATTTCGTATCTTTTAAAAATAATCAATTAAAAGATTTAATTTGTTTTGTTTCTTCCAGAGGAATCGTGAAACGTCCAAACTGACTGAAAGTAACGATATTTGCATGTCCTTAAACTTTTTTGGGGACGAACGTCTAATAGCACAAAGAAAAGGCGGCACTTTAAACATTTGGAATGCGAATGGATCGAATTGGATTTTAGAAAAAACAATCGAGACTCAAGCTATTAGCTTTTGCAAGTATGTCTCATTGTTTCGAAAACAAAAAATAATATATCATTTATCCTTTTATTTTTCCATGTTTTGAAAAAATATTTCGATAAATTTTATGCGAAACCTGTTTCTCTATTTAGGGGCAAAGTTTTATCAGAAGACATCTTGCTCGTTCCTCTAAAGAAATCTTCAATCGGATTATTTTCGCAAAAAACAGCTGAAGTAGAGTATGAATTAGACCCAGGAGAATTAGCTGAATGTGAGACTAAGGAACTCGGAGGACTGATGGCATTGAAGCCTCTTACACAAGATCAAAAATTGATATTGGCAGCGTACGAAAGTGGTGACATAGCTTTATGGGATTTGAAAATGAAAAGTATACTCTCTTGGTTAAAAACCGAACCATGTCCTTTTACTATTGATTATGACGAAACCCTGGGACTTGGGGTTCTTGGCAACTCAACTGATAAATTAGAGGTATATTTTGTTATATAGCAGGTGTCACTGTCTTTACCTTATTCTTCTGTTTTTATGAAAATTCCACTTCTTCTCTCAATTTTTTTTAAGAGATCACTCTAATGTTTTGAGATTATTTTGTGCTGTAAAGTCTGTTGAAGTCACAATCGAAATTTAAAGAATATTAGTAAACATAATTGACCTAGAACATCTAAAAACAATGAATCGAAGCATAATTTTTTCTGCATAGATCTTCGATATACAGAAGAATCAGACTCTGAATCTCAAATCTGTATTGACCATCAAGAATGAAGGCATTGGTGTTGTCGCCTCAAGGCCCGACTCTAAGGTGTTTACAACGGGAGGTTGGGATGGGCGACTACGCATCTTTTCATGGAGATCATTTAGACCTCTCGCAGTTCTGAATCAGCACCGTGGAAACATTTATGATATTGCATATTCAGGTTGTAAAGTCGAGGCATACAGCAGCAAGGGTCTGATGGCTGCAGCTGGTAAAGATGGAGTTGTATCTCTTTGGGACCTATACAATTAACCATATTTCGCAAATCTATTTTCTATGAAACTGGTTAAAAAGTACAAAGAGCCAAAGATTAGTATCCTCCTTACAAATGCGTGAGTCTCTTGCCTTACGTTGACTAGAAATAATCTTCTACAAAAACGAGTATCGAGAGTAAACGCAATGACTGAATTGGTGATGAGGGTCGAAGGGTAGATTGATAATGTTCATGTGTCGACCGATTCTATCCCTTGTGTATGATGGAAGTCTGTCAATTGTTTCATAGAAATCTATTTTTTACTAACTTTAAGAGAATTAATTGCTAACTTTGAGCATAGGCTTGGTACTGAAGTGACTCAGGAGATAGGATATATAGCGTGAACAAATTAAGGCTGTGCAAGTTTTCGAGTATTTGTAAAAAGGTACTTTGTAGAAATATACACTTAAAAAATACGAATTTCAGACGCGAACTTCTTTTTCATCGTAAAAAGAAGATGTATCTTAAATGTAATATTTCAGTGTTATATTGCAAAGTACTTTAACGCTTTGTTGGATACTTCTCTTTGTAACAACGCTCAGAAAGCTGATACGTAAAAAAACGTTAAAGACTAAAATGATTTTAGTATTACATTCCAATGAAAATCGTATAGAATTATTGTAAAAAGACAAAAAAATGTTAAGTCTCTGAAATATATTTGTCACGGAAAATTAAAAAAATTCGTCTACAGTGAGAGCAAAATAAAATTGTTTCATCATACTCGATTTTTTAAGTCCAATTGGTTTTTATTACTATAAGGTTGATAATATTCATTTTATTTAAAAATAACTTCGTTCTTTGGGACTGAATATTGCAGTAATTGAACGTCATAAAATATTTTATTACTTTGAGACTATTCGTGAAACAATGTCGACAAAAAGTTTGATCACAGAGTTGCTTACTCTAAAATTCTAGAGTAAGTACAAAAATTAATACCTCACGATCAGTTCGGATAGGCAAATATATTAGAAACGAATATAATTATACATTAAAAACGATCTCGATAGCACAACTATATAAACCATATTTAGCACCATATAAAGAGAAGACTAAAGGCATTGGAAGAATTTTTACGTTTAATTTAATTTAATTTTTTTACGTTTTAATTGAATTTCCACATCTTCCGAGTTTTCTGGTATTCTTCTCCTATTTCTCAAGGGTCTCGGGCTCTTTGTTGTTAGGTATACAGGTTTTTCTTTTATCTCATCTGTCTTCTTACAATTAATTGTAGATGTCAAGACTGAAGTAGAAGGCGAGCTCGTTTGAAATATTTCTCGCTCCTCCTCAGGAACCTTCATCGTAGGGCTTGAAGTTTTCCTTTTTGACAGGTCTTCTGGTATCGAACTTTCCGATGGCTTTTCTTCTTCTTTCGTTGTCTTTTCTCCATTTTCTTTTTGAAATTTGGCAAACAAATGAATCGGAATGGGTATCGGTATGGGTATAGGAATTGGAATTGGGATCGGATAAGGAACTAAAACAGTAACAGGAGGTAAAATAGAGGAAGAGGGTGAATTTGTAAGAGCTTGAGGAGGGAAAGAGGGCATTTGTGGTCTTAGGGGGAAAGGAGGCCTTCCAGCAAAGATTCCTGGTTGAGGGGGATATTTGAAGGGTGTTTGTTGAGGATGCACTACCCTTGGAAGAGAATGCACTATGTGTGGCAGTGGAGGAGTTGATTCTTCTGGTACCCATGAGGAAGACTTTTGAATTCTCCTTGGTCTTCCGTGCCTGGAATATAAATATTTCTTTGGTAATTTTTTATTTGGATTTTTTCAAGATCTAAGAATTTTTTAATTATATGTCTTAAGTAAAATGAAAAAATCGAATTTTGAACCTAAAATTTAAAAGGGTCCAACACCCTTAAACGAAATTATGATTTTCAAGTTTTCGATTTCATTTAACTACGAAAACAAATCGCAAGGAAAAGATTGAGGAAGATATTTTCGTACAGTTAAAAAATTGACTTTTTGAATTTTTTTTATTTCATAGCAAGAGGTATTATTAAGGGTCTTGAATCCAATTTCTAACATTAAAATTCGATCTCTTTAGTTTACTTAATAAATATTATAATTAGGTATTTTTTCCCTCTGCAGTGGAACTTATTTTTGGAACATAACTATTTGTTTATTGACTAGACGGATACTTTTATTTAACAAATAAAAGCCACTACAGAGTGAAAAAATCTAATTATAATATTTATTAAGTAAAATGAAGAGTTCAAATTTTGAAGTTAAAACTTGGATCCTTTTCAAAATTTTTAATCTTAAAAGTATTTAACAAGTTTTACATCTCTACCCGTGTCGAATGATTCTTCTTCCTCTGTTAAAGATCACTTCACGTGCCTTCTTCGGATGTAAAATCTCCCTTGAAAAAGCCTCAGATTCATGAGAACTTCCAGAATCATGTATTGATGAATTGACATAATCCTTAGTTCGATCCCGTATCGCGGGTGAAATTGAAGATATATACTTGGAAAGGTTTTGCACTGGAAATCGGTCTCTCATTTGATCCAAGAGTTGATCATTTTGCCTGTTAGACTCGTCTTCTTTCACCGAAACTTTCATAATTGCCCTGATAGTCCCTTCCTCTGTAACTTCAACATCTGAGTCTTCGTCTTCATACTTACTTCCGTTTGGAATGACCTTAAGGTGGTCGGACTTTCTGTCTTTTATGCACTTCTCGGTTTCACTACTCTCGCTCTCTTTTTTACTATCTTCATCACGGTGACACGATTCATCGTCTTCGTGGATAGAAGACGATCTGGTGATTGGATCATCATCGACAATCAGCTCTTCTGAAGGACTCGAAGGTGATCCACAGTCTTGAAGCCACATGTCGGGTGTGATTAGATTTCCGTTTCCAAGATTTGTCAAGGCTATGGTATTGTTGATCCCGTGGAGGCCCAAGTGTGCTTGTGTTTCCCGACAGAATATGTTCATTTTGTACTGATTTAAACATTTTTGACTACAAAACTGAAGCTGGTGATCTCCATCCTGAAATGTAAAGGAGATTTGAATTGGCCTGTTTCATTTAACTAACAAATTAACAAGCAGTTATAGGTAGCTATCAATTTTTATTCAAGATTCAATTTTTATTTCCCTAGAACTGGAAAATTTTTTTAAGGGAAATTTCTGAAACAGTATTAAACTTACTTGAAAGTCTTTAAAGCTCATGGAAGGGCGAACGTGTTTGCACCATTCGCAAGTCCTAGCTTTCTTAAAGGCGGCTCGCCTACCAGCGGCGAAACAAGATTCACTGCAAAATTGAACGGAACCACTTGCCCTTCCGTAAGGGACACAACCACCCCCTGGTTCCCAGGTTCCTTCCGCTCGATGACACCAAGAACACATTTTAGGGCCATCTAAAAAATATCAAAAGCAACGTTGTACAATTCTTTTAAAAACAACTTCTTCAACTATTTTTTTGTCAAAAATTCATCTTTTTTGATTGAAAGAAAACTATCCTCTTAAAAATTCAACTTTTTTAAAGCTCTTTAAATTAAATTCAATACAGTGCTTGTATTGAGATAATTTTGTGTTGCAAATCTTAGAATTTCGAAAACATTCTGTGTTTATTCGGCGAAGATAAGCATGAATGGCGCAAAAGTCTCAACTGCTATCTCGAAAGAAGAATCCCAGCATCCGTTACCTTACAAAGCAAGAAAAAGCTGATTTAAACGTGACAAGTAATTGTGCAGCAATAGTTCATGATACCACATCATATCCGGTTCATATCCGTGCATTGTATTATGTATAATACACCCGATGCCGTAGTATATATATCATATGCAGATTCAATGACGTTTATATGATATATATTGCAGCTCGAAATTGTATTCCTTTGCAGTAACTCTGCAAACTCTCTCTCTCTCTCTCTCTCTCTTTCTGGAAAATATATATTTATTCGCACGGTTAACTTGCACATGAGTTCGGTGTTAGGTTGCACCAAGTCGGACCAACGACTCATATAACGATCAGTTTACGTCTCGATACTAGGTTCTCAGTTTTCTCTACTCCCCTTTTGAATCTTGACCCACGGACCAGCACTTTGATGTAGAATTCAGAAAAACTAGTTTAGAAAAATTCATAGTTTTTTAATGAAACTTAAAGTGTTTGAATTTTGTAATTGAACATAAAGAAATGTTAATTATTGCAAAGAATTCTCAAGAGTTGCTCGGTTATCTAAATTATTAAAATCTTAATTGTGTGGAAATATTAGTGGGAAGAGGCAAAATAGCCCGGCTAGGGTGTATTCGTCGTTGACACCTAAACGTTGCGTACGTATCGTGTCACCTTTGAACGCGATGCTGCAGCGCTTCAGAGTCGCATCTTTTGCCGAGGCGGGGCTTCTCCGATGTCGCTGTAGTAAATAATTACAGCTGCATCCTTGCCTCCCACGTGCCATCAGTCAACCCTCACTGATGCGGCATTGCAGCTTCACCTTTTGCTCATCCGAACCATTCCGTTACGGGAGCTTCTAGGGTTTCAAGCTTTACTCTGCTCTGCTTCACGCTGCTTTAGCGTCCTATTCGATGTCATCACAAGGTTGATTTTATTTGAAACGGCAAAACGTCACGAAACAGACCGGAATTAGAGGTCCCCCATATACACCCCCCGGTCGTTGCGCTGATAGATTTTCAAAGGCGCGAATAAAATACAGGGAGATCAGGCAGAGTTGGAAGCTAAAGAGAAAGAGGAGAAGGCTTTGGATTACTGAAGGCCACCGACCGAGCAACTGCGCAAATGTATCCGAAAATATACACCGCTGATTGCTTCGAGTAACATCTATTGAATATTCTATGATCTCATCATTTTCTTCTTTCCATAATATCAAAGGAAAAACTAAGTGACAATTTTTATTCGTGTTTCGTTACTCATTATTTGGGGATGAATTTCACTTGCAACTTGCACAAGTTTCAGTCACCAGTCAGCTATGCGCTTTTTTTAGCTATTTGATTTCCTTCAAATTTCCCCTGAATTCGTCTTCATTTAATAAGAAGATATCCATTTTGTAGATATTATGGCCAACCGGATAAAGATCTTTACTTTCACGTCATTAATCAAAACGTTTGATCACATCATTAAGAAGAAGATTATTTAAGTTGGTAGAAGTCTTTCTAGGCAAAAAATCACTCGCCCTATTTCTGTCGTTTCTTTGACTATTATTTACACATTTTAAATCTGTGCTTCCGTTTCCGAATTCTGTTTATTGGTATCCGGAAACGACTACTCTATATTCTGTTTTATATCACAGCGTGAATGCCATTTATTTCAAGCGGCTCTTTTGAAGCTTTTAAAAGCTTTTCTTTTTATTTCCACGTGGAAAAATTTTCATCGTGGCTTTTGTTTTCTTCTCTCATTTGTCTTGCATCTCAAAACACCGAACTCAGACTTCATTTAAGGATCGTTATTTAACAGTGAGCCAATAATCAATAAATTCCATGTTACGCTATTCAGTAACAAAAATTCGTGAAATGATGCGCTCGAGTTGGCGAATGGATATATTCTTTCACGTATTCTCTGCATGGGAAGAACCACATATCGGATTGCGTTGCGCTATTTCCGAGCACGATGTAAACTCAGACTGGAAGACGAGGTTACTAAAATACTCATGTCCAAGTGATCGAGCTGACTTTGGGTCGCGGTTAGAACTTAAAACGTACACCCAACCAACATAAGTTCCTTAAAGTTGGGCTCAATGAAAATATATCTACCTCTTTGTAAACAAAATTTACGTCTGGCGTCTCAGTAGATCCTAGAACGTAAACATACTTAAGCAATGTGAAGTCGCTGATTTTCTTATGCTTTATTGTGTAGTCAAAAATACGTTGACGTGTATAACGTAAATGACGTCCTTGGCAGAAATTCTTAATGGGCTGCGAAGGCGAATCATGTACTCTTCTCGTAAAATATTGATATTCAAGAATTCAGGTTGATATTCCGTTTCTTATATTATATTTTGGTATTTTCAAGCTTTTGAAGGCTAATAAACTAATGATTATTTATATATATTATTTATATTTATATATATGTATATATATTTATGATATGTATGTATATATAGAATAATGGAGAAACTGAAGTGTAAGGTAGCAAATTCAAAGTACATGAAAGATAACACAGGGGTACTAAGTATTAATTGAGCACTTCTCAGGCTTCCGTCGAGTTATAGGAGAGAACTTTGTAACTCCTTGAAGCAAACACTATGCAGCTCACCTACAGGTAGTCACTATACCACGACACCAACCCATCTCAGCATCATCACTCTCTAAAATATTACGTAGAACTTCCTAACTCCTTCCACACACATCCGCCAATTTTTTGCTATTTTGTTCTGAAATCTTAGGATGAAACTTGTTTCATATGCACTTGTGGGATTTACAACTGCACCATGTTAAAGCTTCTTTTACATAATTATTTTATGAACAAGATACCTAAAATCCTTGCACAGAAAATACCAAGAATTGTTTTCATCCTAACTACACGGAAAAAATATGTCCAGTAAAAAGTGTAGAACTTAGTCTGGGAATCTTGGACGGGTACCAAAATGTTGTAAAAATTGAAAACCTCCTTCTTTGAATATTTACAAGATATTTCAATATTAAGTGCAAGAAAGAACTACATAAAGTACTGGACTGTCTAAGAAATTTCGATAAAGACATCAAGATTTGTAGTCTTTTGTTTACAACTAGTCAAATTCTCACCGCTTGTGAGAAACGTCCAGTGTCGGGTCAAAAATGAATAGTGACCCAAGTGATATTTAATATGTTTTAACATGTTTTACTTAAATTTTGTATTATAAATCTGTTATTTGGTTATTTTTAATATTTTAATGTTTAAGATTTCGTGAGTTTTATAAGTGCTGAAAGATTAATAATATAAGTAAGATAAATATTTTTCTCTAAAATTACTTGAAGTATACATATAAAAATTAATTGTAATTGAAGCCCAAAAAATCCATTTTGATAGTTATGAAAAAAAATATTGCGTTTATTTGTATTTTTTTTTACTTTCAAAAATTCAAGAAATGATAAACGTTTTCGGCATTTAATCGACTTGTATTGTAAGTAATTTTTTATAGGATTTTTCAATGAACTCATGGAAAATCGTACTAAATCAAGATAAATAATTTAATTTAGTTAAATTTGTTTTATAATTTTCAAGTCATTTTATTTTTATTAAAAATTGATAAGATCACTTATTCACTTTGTTTCGCACTACCGGCTGATGCGCTGATGGTCAACTGCGCATATCGAGGCGCAGATTATTTTCCTAGACTGTCCAGAACTTTTTGTAATACCAGCTCGCTATTTTTCACTTTAGGAACTTATACATATTCTTTCGAACCGAATTGGAAACATTCACAACTTTTTTACAATTTGTCGTGAACTGAATTTGGCTTCTTACTTAAATTTTGTGTAGTAAATACAAAACTATTTTCCTAGACTATTATTGAAAATTTCCAAGACTCATTTGCATTTAATACTAAAAAGTTTGAAATATATTACTAAAAGTCATTCAAGATCTGCAACATTTTGCTACCCGTCCAAAACTCCTGGACTAATTCTACACTTTTTACTAGACATATTTTTTCCGCGTACAGATAAAAACGCTCTAGCTCTCTAAAACAATTGACAACTATTTTTTATAGAAAACTCGCAGTTTCCATATTTTCATTATTGAAATCTCTTCAGATTACTAACAATCGTAAGAATAAGTTACAAGAATAAAATTGTACGAAATTGTTGCTTCTTTATCAACGAAAAGGAAGAGTTGATAGTTCTAGTTTCTCTATGAAAGTGGATATTTTCGAGCTATTTATACTGAGAAAAAAAAATTGTTTTTCCTTATCATCATGAGCAATATTATGAAATATAATCTCACCTGGGGAATCAGATGCCGAATCACTGTTCTCGTGCGTACGAGGACTAGCTGGTCCTGTTTTTAAAGAAAGTGGAGATGTCGTGGATGGGCTGTTGTTTTCTTTAGCTGATATTGTTGAGATATTTGTGGAAGGCGACCTTGAAGATCTGGAATGGGGTGAGCTGGAGGGATTCATTGATATCGGCGAATTCGAGGTTATTGGTTTTGCAGCAAAAGGTCGGGCGAGAATTCGTGGAGAGTGATGCTTTCCTGTTATAGAAGGAACAAAATGATCCAAATTCAACCCCCTGGTGCAACCACTGTCTACTTTTTCGTAACCGAAGAATCCTAAGAATTCGCTCATTGTGGTTGTCGCATACTCCTGTAACCAAACATGAAATCATCTCGTATCAAAAATAATTATAAAATAAAAATCTATAGGCACAATTATTATTTGCGCTTGTTAAAGAAAAAAAAAAAGAAAATTGCGTCATGGGCTCTCCTATTTTTTCCACCTGGGATAATCAGTGAGCAAATCCGCTTTCCTGTGACTTCCATTAAACGATCAATAAGAAATTGGATCTCTTAGGATTCTTTGCTTGAAAGAAAGTAACGAGGCTCGTTATAAAAACAAGAATTAGTCAAATATCAAGTAGCATCTGCTAGACATTTTAATGATCCTTTATTGATGACCTTCTTGTTAATGTCTCTGCTTACAATTTACAGTAGAAGATAAAATAAAGTCCCACATCTTAAATGAAATACGTAAATAAATATTTTTATAAATATTTTAAGGAATTTAAGGTATAATCAAAGTATTTTTTAATAGAACAACCGTATCTCTTAGAAAGGTTTATATTATAATACAAAATATTTATAATACACAATTTTTCAGAGGTGAAAAATGTTTATACCTAATTATTTTTGCAATCAGTCTTTTGATCTCAATGTATGCTTGATATTTGGATAAATGATGAACTCGTGATGCACGCCAGCACACGCATAAAAGAGATTACGTGCTGAATGAAGCAAATGTAATACTGTATGAAAAAAGTGCGTAGGTATATGTAAACTAAATATGCATGTGTACCTATATAGAAATAGTATAGGTATATCGGGATATCGCGTGGCGGGCGGATCAATCCATTAGTCGGCCGTCTCGGTTACACTGTGCACCGAGTCTTTCTTACCCTCGGCCATTGTACACCACATAATAATAGTAATAATATCAACAATGATATAACGATGTCACACTGTCCTTTTGTGATCATTTTACTAACAATGTTCATATAACTACGGTATATAGAATTATATATATCGGATTCAAATTTCATTGAGATTTTTCAGTTTCAAAATTATGTTTGAATTCTATATTTAATTTTAAAAGCCATTACATCAAGCAAATTTAGTTAAAAGGTTTAACAGAAATATAAATGAAATTGCTCTTATCGAGTACTAATTTAGATGAAAGAAGATTCTTTCTTAAATCAGCGAGATTTATATGTATATGCCACTTACTTCCGCTCGTGAAGCGGACATATAGTAAATTCTCATGAGTGTCAGATGATGTTCGAGTGGCAACGGAAGATGAAAGAAATTTTATGAATAAGGTGTATGGAGATAATAACTTGACACGATAGTAGTCTATATCAGAGAGATGCTTCTATATATACCTGGCTCATATATCAACACTATATGTACAATGTTATCATATACGTACTACTAGTGTTTGCTTATTGTACCATATGTACTACGTTTTAAAAAATGAAGCGTAGGTATTAGTACACGTGCATTGAAAATGACTTTAATTGTACCAAATTGTGGTTAATTTTCAACGAAATGAAACTCTTATGATACTCAATTTCAGATGAATGTCAAATTCAGGCAAAACTTTTGAGGGAAGTTTTATACTTTGTGCATTTTTGCGCGTATAAAAAGATAACATAAAACGACCCTTGTAGTGGCACGTATGCGAGAATAAGTTGTGTGTGTCCATTTTTTGGAGTCATGATACTCATGATACATACTAGGATTTCCTGCGTGTGCGTGAGAAATGCGACCCCGCTTCTATCGGCGGTGACATAGGATATCTCATTCATTATTCGCACGACACCTTTACTGTGCAAAAGGAGACTCGAGTCGTAGCGGATATTATCCCTTTGCTAAATAAGAAAGATCCCGATTTCATCCATTTAGCATAACAAATTTTACCCCAAATAAATGTATCTTATTTAATGCAAACTCAATCAGATTTAGTGGCAAATTTAATTATTAATATCCAGCTGATATCGAAATAATATTAATTGAGTATAATATAACGTCTATACTCATTATCCTCTTTTTCAAGCTTTCGGAAAATTGATCATTTTTTTTTTTCATATTGTGAAATTCTACTTGTTTGACTTCTTTATGATTCGTCGTATCATGACGTCAACGGCTAACATGCAAATTGGCTGGGTATTGGATTTCCTTACTGCACAGTGAACTGAATCCTATAGACGCAATTTTATATGTATACAATATATACATATATTTACAATTATACAAACACAACCCCGTTTTAGTTGGCTCATAACTGCAGCAGGTATAAAAGCAGAAATGTGCACTTATGCGTTTTTATATATGAGTGCAAGTATCCTGGTAATCTGGGTCCGAAGATCATTTAAAAGGATCGTGTTACAGATCTATGCACAGCGAGAAATTTAAATAAGTTGCAATAGCTGTCATGCTTTGAAAAATAAATAACATAATTTAATCAAAGATTAATTAAAACAATGCATATCTTTATGCAGTGATGTAGAATAGGGCTTTTTTTTATAAATGGCATATAGTCGGTTTTTGTACAAAAGTTGGTGGATTTTTTACTTCGATATGTTCACGCTATATTATTTTGAGTACAGATTTGTGGACCACCCTAGTATAGGAACCACGATTTTCAAAGGATACCAGATTTATTATTTTTTTAAATAATAATATTTGAACCTCGAAATTGAATTTTTCATGCCAGCATCTCTTCTCGTGAGTTCAAATTGATCTCAAATCACCAATTACGTTATTACAGATTTCGATACGTATCATTTCTCTTTCTCTATGGTTACAACAATAAGCTTTCTGATTATACATTGCAAAACCTGGAATCATGTATTACTGCCCTGGTATCAAATTTCCCAATGATGCCCTCGCTTTAGTTACCATTTTCTCATACACCTGAGGCCACATTCATATTACTTCGGATCAATGTTCGTAATCGCTTTTTTTATTTCACAGAAATAGTAAATGAATATCTAACTGATAATGGTTTTAATAATCTATTCATTACTAAAATTCAATTTGAATACGTAAAAATTGAATATTTGGTACTTAAAGAATTCCACGTGAGCTCTATAAATTTGATCCCGAAAGTAAAGTCGGTGAAATGTTGTGTGGTTTTATGCCAAAAACTCAGAGGGAGAGATGTATGAACTAAGTATATAAAAGATTTATGACAGTTCAGACGAGGGTTGGGGCAGTAATCGTTAAAGTTTTTAGTTTAGTTTCAAATTTCGTGGATATCCAACGTCGTCCAACTGACTACGAGAAAACAAATGGAGTTGACAAATGTGGCGCGTGCTAGGTAGCCGGAACATCTCATAAATACCTTGAATTTTCTCATCCAACATTATTTTTCTGAATCTTTAGTAACTTAATACACGCTATTTTCTTTAGCAATCCATATAAAAAAATGCTAAAAAAATGATTCCAAAGTTTATAACCATCGATTTATTTTGCGTTTCAAGAGAAAATAATTTTTTTCACTCAGCAATATATAAATCTGAGAGAAGAAATTCTACAAATTATAACAAGAAAGGCGTCTTGTATACACAATATTTTTATGATGCTTTTCCAAATGTAGATCACAGCTTTCTTTAAGATGTAAGTTTGCAAAATCCTCACAGATGTTTAGCCTCAATCTTAGATTGACGATATATAAATATAATATATTTTTGAAATGTAATCATCAGTGCGTCATCGCGAAATGGAACTGTTACAAATTGACTGGTAATATCAATATAGAAAGATATAATAAAACTACAGAGAAGTGCGACGAGTCTATGGCTTGTGGCCAATTCAAGATTAACTTTCCGGAAAGATTAAACCAATTGGTTTGACCGAGTCTAGTTTCCATAATAACTTATTATAGTTTCACGTGCAATTGAAAAAATTATAAAGTAGCTTAAATTACATAATATTTATATAAAACAAATTTTTGGACCGAGAAAGTTTTTGTAGCATGAAACACCATGAAAGATTCACCGCAATGCAGAGTTCGATGGCAAGTTGAGGTGTAACGAGATCCGAGTTTTAGTTTGGTCGTACATGAGAGACGGATAGAGTAAGAGTGATAGGGGAGGGAAAAGGGGTGGAAATCGTTTTTAGTAGTTGGCAGTTGGTATGCAGTTAGAGAACGACTGGAACTAGCCAAAATTCGAGGCATCCAATTATGTATGCGTGCGTGCGCTGGGAAAGCTCACCTGCACGCCAGACAGCTCGACCAGACTACTCTGTAGAAATAACTATTACTTTTAACAAGCTTTAAATGTACGAGTTTCGACTTGTTACATTTCCCACAGAACCTTCCGCCGGCAAGTGCTATAACAGCGCAAAATTAGTCAAGCACCGGAATAGCTTCACCCTGCACTGCATACATTCGAAATCACCGATATCAAATGCCTATGATCCTATTCCTAGATTAGTTATATTGGTTTGGAGTGTCAAAACGATCTTAACTTCTGTTTTTTCAATATATGTATAGAAAGTTGTTTATCTTCAAGTTTTACAATTTTATCAATATAGTTGCATAAAATATGAATTAGCTATTTATAATTGAAGCCATTATTCAATATTAATATATAAAACAGTAATATTTCAAACTAAACAATGAATATCAATGCTATATGCCACTAACGTGTATTATTAATTTTGAATTAAGGTGTCAATTTAATCTACAACAACAAAATCATCCGATAGTATTATACGTATCAAATTATAATCCCACCGCAGATCAAATAGGATTCAGTCTCTATTTTTCATTTTTAATTTTAATCGGATCGAATGATCGATACTGTTTAAAATTATACTGTTAAATTGTGTGCGATATTATAGAGAAGTCTGTATGGATGTTGGAATTTGTAAAAATGAGAGATAATATAGATAATTTCTGGTTTAGAAGGTGATGTTAAACTGTCGGAAACTGAAAATTTTTCCACCGATTTCGCGTAAAGAAACTGAGTACTTTCAGGTGAGCACACAAGACAAAAGATATAATGATGAGAAGCAAGCCGTCGGTGTCGTGTTGCAGCCTATTATGATTCCGAATAAATCAGGCGAAGGAGGGTATGTAACATGAAACCTGCTGCTTCTCCTATATACTCCCGTCTCATCTTCTTATACTGGAGTCTAACACCACTACAGATTACAAAAAAGCAGGAATATCTCTAATATATTGAGAAAATCGTACTATCTTGAGATATCCTACGTTTTTTAATTTCAATATTTGTACATAATAGTTTCTATTTTCAAGAAACGTTTATAAATAAATAGTTTTTACAAAAAGAAGGGAGCAGAATTTGATCTAGAGTCGAAATAGATGATTCATCGAGACGAATCATACCGTTAGATTTTTTCGCGTCCGGTCATGGAGATACACTTTAAATTATTGCACGGAAATCCATCGTTTCCTCCAGGAGTGCCCCGTAATCGTTTCCTGCACTTTTCAAGCTAAGCTAATGCGATTAGTCAATTTGTGTCTCTTCGTCACGCAAATCTGTGTCAATAAACTCTCTTTATACTGGAAAAAGCCTTTAAACTGAACTGATTTTAAGGCTTCAGATTTGATTAAATAAACCGTGCGAATGTCCTCTTTAGAAATAGTGGCTAAATAATAGAAAAAAGTTAAGACTTTTTTATTTGGACATGTTGATTTTTACTTTGAGAATAGTAATCGGTTGAAAATTTGTTGATATCAAAAATGACATACCTTCATCTCATCGTCAGGCGCTTCTTTCTCAATTTTTATAGGAATTGACCTATTAATGAGAGCATTCTTTTTCCCATTGGAGTCATTCGTAGTCGATGAATGCAATTTCGCAATTCTTCTGCGAGAAGTGCTGGTCCTCGAAGGTGGTGTAGGGAGTCTGCTACTCATTACGCCCTTTTACGTATCACATGCACAATTGCACATACTCGATTCATATGTCCTTTGCTGACATGAATCATACGTCAGAAAACTTAGCCTACAGTTCCCACTATCAAATAACGGATCAAATATCGTTCTCTTATCGAAATTTCTACCTTACAAGGATCCTTGAATAACATTTCTACTTTGCCGAAAAATGTGCAAACTTTTAGTAATTTATTTCTTAAGAGAGGATAATTCTTTATATGAATATATAAATTATGGTATAATATATAGGAATGATTTTTTAGTTAATATGTTGATGGTTTGACAACACCAAAATTGTGTAGACTATGACATAAACACATTATGTTTATCTTCTCTTTTCAGCTTATGTTTATAAATATTTCAACATGACTTTTTCAAACATGATACTTTCCATTTCCAATAAAAAATTTTCTACCTTTTGATATCTCTCTTTTCAAATCTAGTTACACACAAAAGAGAACGACATTTATCCTCAACTTTACTGTTTTTAATCACCTTTTCGTCTCGTACTTTTCACAGCAGTGACAAAGATTGCTAAAATAATCTCTCTACCAAGAATCGAAGGTTTACGCACCTAAAAATAGTCCGAAAGCTTCTTTTAGAACTTTATCTGCAAAAGCGTTTCCGATTTCCGAAAATTCGAACGTTACTGAAAATTCGATTCGTTACTGAAATCTTCATTCGTGTTTTTTAACAAGATAAATAAATGGATGTTCCAGAAAGCATTGAGGGGGGATTCGCGCTGTTTTTGGGAAGTTTTAACCAATTTGCAATTGGTGTTGAGGCGGCACAATTTGAAATTGAAGCTGAAACCGAGGGCGAATAAAACGCGCCGAATCTACCGAAGACTTGCGAAGACGGAGTTTCCCTATGTACTGACTCAAATGACTCTCGTCATTCTTCGGCACCACGTTTGAAATTTCTATGGTCTTCCAATGGTCGCTTCGACGATCGCTAGCTGGCAGAACCAGGCAGAACTTGAACACGGCCACGAGGCTGCACGAATGCTGCGACGCGCGTAAAAATAACCGTACTCGTACTGCATGTACGTATGTTCCGCGCGCTTCGCGGCCTCGTGTCCTATCGGGGTCTTTCGTGTGTATTCGCGGACCTGAACCTGGCCTGCGCGAAACATGTGAAGATCTGTGGTCTCGGTCTCCATCTACCCTTGACCAACACCATCATCTAGGATTGCTACCTAGCACTCTACCGAGTAACGGTTACATAACAAACAACAAAGATCATAAGAAGCCCTGTTCAGAGGGTGTTTGGAAACGCTTAGAGTACATGTCAAGCAGAGAGTTCAACTTAAATTGATGTGTCGAAAAAAGTACACTGAAGATGCAAAAATGATGTTTTATGACAAGAATTATGTACTTTATTGAAGAATCGATATGTTTTTCCAATTTGGGGATTAAAATTGCACGGAATTGTACTGTCACGTTTTGGGCAGTAGTAGAGGATGTTTAATAGCTCTCAATTCTTATTCCTCAATTTAAAGAGATAAACGTTGACTTTTATTAATAATATTTTTTCAACAAAATTCTATTATGTACAATCTTTTGAAGTACATACCTTGAATCTTTGCAATTGCCAATCACAATGAATTTTGTATTCATTTAAATCAAATTAAGGAAAGGCTGTTATAATAACGTGTACCGAAATTTCGGTACAAGTAGTCGAATTTTTTCGATACTATATTAAAAACTGCTCTAAAAAGTGCTTGAAAATGTTTTATTTGATTTTTCGAGAATCAAAAATAAGTAGAGTTAATTATAATTACATAAAAAGCGTTAATTTTCATGAACTTTGAATTAAAGGCTTTACGTGAATCCAAAAACCACCTTGTGGGGCATTTAGGAAATTCGCCTCGTCTCTTTTCCAGGGTAATCTCATTTTCGGCGAAAGCTCCATGGAAAAGTCCTTCAAAATAGTAGCTATCGCAATTTTAATCAGAAGAGTAGCCATCCTCATTCCCACGCATATTCTTGGTCCACCGCCAAATGGTAGAAAAATAGTTTTGTGCCGATTGTTCTTCTGTTCTTCACTAAATCTCTCCGGATCAAACTTTTCAGGATCTGGCCAATATTTTAGGTCCATCTGAATTCCAGAAATTGGAATGACCACTGAATTTCCTGGTTTTACAGTGCACGAGAGTCCATCTGCCCCCACCAATTCCGTTTCCTTTGTACAAACCTTCAAAATTGATCCCACGACATGATTTATTCTCATAGATTCGTACATAACTTTTTCCATATAATTCATTTCCTGAAGTGCTTCATACGTCAATTCCCCATTGTACTTGATTAATAAGGCTTCAACTTCTTCTCGCACTTTCTGCTGTACTTCCGGCCGATGGGCCAATTCAAATCCCAGGAAGCTCATGGTAGCTGCTGTTGTTTCGTAAACATCGACTGCAAATGACAACATGTGTGCTGCGACAAGTACCTCTTCGTTAATATCGGATGCGTGTGTCTTCTGATAGTCTAAAACAATTTGCATAAAGTCATTATAAGTTCTTTTCTCCTTTTTTCTATTTGTGAGAATATTTTTCGCACTCTGGCGAAAAAATCGGTCTACTTCTTTCGGTGTGAACGCGATTTTGAGAAATTTCGCCAAGCTGGGCATAAAGAAAAGAATCATTTGTCCAATACCATGTGTTATTGAAGGGCTTTCAAACATCATAGACAAAATTTCGTTGTAGGACCAATCATTTTCTTTAGATTTAATATCGTCGAAATTGTAGGCCTCGATTCCCATTCCTGTCGATGCGACTTCACCAGTGAACTTGTTGCAAAATTTCTTCATATTTAATTCAACTTTCCCGTTTCCTTCACTGCATTTGTTTCTCAAGTACTTGCTCATTTTAGAGACTACATTGTTGAATAAAGGAAACATTGCTTTCAATTTCATACTGGAAAAACTGTTCGTGAGAGGTGCCCTGGCTTTTTTCCAGTTCTCGCCATTTACAAAAAATGGATTATAGCTTAAAAGTTCATCCCGATCCAAGGAACTGACCTTCAACTGATTTTCATTAAAATTTGAGAAATTTGTTACTAGAATATTCTTCACTAGATCTGGGTCACGAACCAGAAGCATTGGAGTGCTGAGACGATAAAATCCAATCATACTGTGATCTGACCCTTTTTTGTACAAGTTGTTACAATACGTCATAAAGTTTTCTCGGCCAGTAAGCACTGTCCACATATTTCCGAGTCCTAGAATTACCCCATCTGCGGAAGGTATTCCTCTTTTTCGCCAGTAATTGTATTGACATGATAAATAATAGTAGGCAGATAGTAAAATTAAAACAACAGAAGCGAAAACGTATTGCAGCTCCATTCTCGACGACAGCACATAATCTACTGACAATTTTACGGTGAGATGAGAATTGCGTTTGATATAAAGGTCCTTTTAATGCTCAATAACAACTGATAATGATGAATGACAATCCAAGCGTAACATATAAAGTGCAACTGCAATATATATGCATGTATATTACATTAGACCTTGAATGACTTCACACAATTACCACCATTATATATATTTGCTAATGTAGATGAGGTGCATATAAACTAAAGCTATTTGAAATATTAATACAATGTGTTCAATTGACTGTTGAGTTAATTCTAAACTTCACTTGTCTTTAACCGAATTAAATGGAATTTTCTTGTTATTTATACACAGTGGCTTACCTTGAAAAAATTTAAAATCATTGAGTTTTGAAATTAGACGCAATTTTTATGTTTTGCAACTATCATTAATTATCCATTATTATTCGCACAAAAATACTTGTATCATATGTGAATAACAATTATTCTGAGATTATGCGTCACGTCTCATGATTATCAATAGGATTTATATTATGCAGTGATAGACGAACAGTAAAATTAAAATAATGGAGGCAATTTTTGACATCGATTTTTGAAGTTATGAAAAACTTTTCTATAAATTTCTAAAATCATATTTTCATGGAATTTCAAAAGATTTTAAGAAATTTCATGTGATTTTGAAGAAATCAAAAGAGATTTGAATGGAACTGTAGAGAATTGATCGGATTTTAAAGGTTTTTTAAGGATTTCAAAATAATTCAAAATATGTATTTCAAAAAATTATTTTTTATAAAAAACTTCCAAATTTTCGTCAACAAAAAAATTCCCGGTTATTTAAAGAGATTTTCTGGTCACAGAAAAATTGACGGTCATTTTACGGTTTTTCAGTCTCGCTAAACTTTTGCTACCATTTTTTTATCTTTTCCCTAATTTTGGATTTATTTTTTATTTTCAGGTTTGCCTTCGTGTCTACATAAATTAAAATTCTTGTCGATTTTCATTGGATTGTTTGGATCTAGGAACAACCTACAACTCAGGATATATAATGAAATGTAAGTACATACAATTTTAAGTCCTCCCTAATTCCATCATGAAGAAGGATTAAATAGTCCGAAACGGCACGGAGGCATGATCTAATTAATTAAAAAATTCCAACTCACATAGTGACCGCCAATAATAAATTATACAATGAATTTTCTTACCATTTAAATTTCTTAGCTTAGGGTCAAACTCATTTTCTAATAAAAAATAAGCTTCAAAAATGTTGTAAATTATTTAGGGATTGAAAAAAGATATCTAGAATCGTAAAGCTTTTCATCGCAGAAAATACAACATTCCTAAATTCATTATTTTCATTATAAAAATTGTTCGCTTCATGTAGTATTTTTTCTTGATATTTAAAATAGGAAAAAAACGCACAACTTTTTTAAAGTTACGCAATAATAAATATTTTTCACTAAACCTAGGTCATTTACCTCCGTCTATTCTAAACAGAGGATTAAATGGCCTAATTTTAGCAACAAATATTTATTTCTGCAAACATAAAGTTGGCGAAACTAAATTTGCTCATATTGTCTTTAAAGTTTTGAAATAAGCTCTCAAGTCTCTATTGCATACACAATTGAATTGAAAATAAATAATTTTTTTTTGTCTCATTCATTTTATGATGTAATGGAATTTATTATAATTATCATAATTATAATAATTATAATGAATGAGAATTATTATTAAGGAATTATTAATTAATTATTCCTTATTCTCCATTATAATAATTCCATTTCATATAATTATAATTTTCTTATTTTTCTTGTAATCTATTATGAACTTTGAGACAAAGGTTTGAAGTTAACCAAAAAACCACCTTGAGGAGCATTTAGGAAGCTAGACTCATCTCTTTTCCAAGGCAAACTCATTTTCGGAGAAAGCTCCAAGGAAAAGTCTTTTAAAATAGTTGCTATCGCCATTTTCATTATAAGTGTTGACATCCTCATCCCCACGCATATTCTTGGTCCATCGCCAAATGGTAGGAAAGTAGCTTTATGCCGATTGTTCTTCTGTTCTTCACTAAATCTCTCTGGATCAAATCTCTCAGGATCTGGCCAATATTTTGGGTCCATGTGAAGTCCAAAAATTGAAATGGCTACTGAAGTTCCTGGTTTTATAATACACGAAAGTCCATCTGATCCCACAAGTTGGATTTCTTTTGTACAAATCTTGAAAAATATTCCCCCCGTGTGATTCTTTCTGATAGCTTCGTTCAACACTTTATCCAGATAATTCATTTCTTGAAGAGCTTCATAGGTCAGTTCCCCATTGTACTTGACCAACAAGGCTTCAACTTCTTCTCGAACTTTTTGTTGTATTTCAGGCCGATGGGCCAATTCAAATCCCAGGAAGCTCAAGGCTGTAGAAGTTGTTTCATAAACATCCACTGCAAATGACAACATGTGTGTTGCTGCAAGCGTTTCTTCATCAAGTTCCGATGCATGTACCTTGTGATAATCTGAAATGATTTGCAAAAAATCATTGTAAGTTCCTTTTTCTTTCTTCCTGTTTGCGATAATACTCCTCGCACTTTGACGAAAAAATTGATCCACTTCTTTCGGTATAATTGAGATTTTCAAAAATTTCGCTAGGCCGGGCATAAAATAAATGATAATCTGACCAATTCCATTTGCCAGAGTCGTTTTTTTAAAAATCTTGTTCAAAATTTCAGTGTAAGACCAGCCACTTTTCTTCGATTGTATGTCGTCGAAATTGTAGGCCTCAATGCCCATTCCTGTCGATGAAATCTCGCCGGTAAACTTTTTGAAAAATGTCTTCAAATTGAATTCAACTTTTCTATTTCCATCACAGCATATGTTTTTTAAATACTTGCTCATTTTAGAGGCTACACTGTTGAATAGGGGAAGCATTGATTTCAATTTCACACTAGTAAAACTATTCGTGAGAGGTGGCCTTGTCTCCTTCCATCTTTCGCCGTATGCAAAAAATGGATTAAAACTCAAAAGCTCATCCTGTTCAGGGCAGTTCACTTTTAACTGATTTTCACTAAAACTGGAGAAATTCGTCACTAGAATACTCTTTACGAGATCGGGGTCACGGACGAGGAGCATTGGAGTAACGAGGCGATAAAATCCAACCATACTATGATCTTTAAAGTTTTTATACAAATTTTCACAAAAGGTCGCAAAGCTTTCTCGTGCAGAAAGTACCGGTAACATATTTCCGAATCCTAGGATTACTCCATCTGCAGAAGGTATTCCTCTTTTTCTCCAGTAATTATAATTCTGCGATAAATAATAATATCCAGAAAGTAGAATTAAAACCAGGAAGGCAAGAACGTATTGTACCTCCATTGTTGATGATAGCTTATTATTTACTGATAATGTTTTAGTGATTTGTTAACTTGATTGCCATAAATATATTTCAGGTAGTATTTAATCTATTTATGATTACGATAGAACTTGCGGGACTTCACAAAATGCAATTATTTGCGCTGTTGTCGATCGAAGATATCATATCACTTCACCTCGACTCGACACGCATTCTCCTTAGCGATTCCTTTTAGATGCATCATTTCCTTAATTTAATTTACGAGGTTTATTTAATTTACAAGGTTTACTTTTCATTTGGAACACTAAAATTATTATTTACCAATAAATATTAAAAATTGAAAAAGGTCTGGACGAGGGGTTGATCGTGAAAACTTTCGAAATTTCTTGAAATTTTTTAAATATATTTTGAATTTTCCTACTTAATATTTTTCTGTATCGAATACTTTCAAATTGTTCTTTGAAGACTATTCTATACATTCAAGAAAATTATATTTAAAATAGGAGTTAAAGTACATAGATTTTACAAGGACATTTTCTATAAAGAAATAATTTTGAACCTCAGAAAATAATTCTTAGATTCTTTATTTCCATTCTATTCAAAATTCGTTCAATTGAAACACTTACAAAAATATTTCAAGGAAGGTAATGATTCTTACATTTGATAGAATTGTACTATGCATTTTTCATATAAGGCTTCACTCTAGTCAAAACGAATATTTCATTGCTTAAATGAAGAAACCGAAATACATATGAAAAATATCTTTTCATCTCCATATTACGTATCTGTATCGCAATATAAATTGGGCTTCTTCCTTTGCTTTGCAGCTAACTTTTTCTAATTATAAATTCCTTCAGCCTTCAGAATAAACGTTTTGACTAGAAAGTTTGTTAAATAGCTACTTACCAAGATGAGAACAAAATATCTAATCAGAATCTTTTCTAATTTGTACATCAAATTCAAATATTATACATATTTCGCTGGCACTAGCTCTTCTTTAATTGCACTAATCATTTTATATTTCGTTAACAACATTTTACGTGAAGCAGAAAAACAGTAAACATACAATCTACAAACACTGCCCTATAATCTATAAAGTTAAAACATCCTTAAGTTTGAATGTAGATATTCAGAAGAAACTTTTCTTTTTTTCAAACTATGACCTTGCATATCGCAATTTTTTTAAAGTCGCATATCATTTCTAAGTGATTCTTTTGTGCGACGATAATCAATTTTTTACTAAGTGTAAAGGTCTTAAAATAATTTATATTATTAAACGACACATTTCTTTTGATTTTAACTTTTATTTTGATTTTTGATTTTACTTTTAACACAGTAAAAATGAGTCTAACGATATCAAATCTCATTTTAAGAAAATAATTATTAAGGTTGTTTTCACTTTACACGGCAGATTAACAGTGATTTTTTAAATTTCTATACAGATACATACTAAAATATTCGCCCATATATAATCTTAACAATTTATAGGTTTTTCTTCTGTCCATACTTCTCCGGTATTTAGGAAAATCTAATTAACCGAGTAATTAAATTGAATTGACGGATAAAATTTGAATTTTTGTAAAAATGTAATTAAAGTTTCTATAAAACTCCCAGGAATATAATTGTAGAGTCATTTTAAGAACAAAATAATCTGTCAATGATAAAGATTTGGCAAAAGTTATAAATTTTATCTAAAGCGAAAGAAATGAAGCGAAACTAAATAATGCCTTTTAAATAAACAAGTATGTAACTATGTATTCATTTTAAAAGATTATTTAATTTTGAGCAAGACTCTACACCGATAGCTTTTTTAATATGCATTAAGGGTGTTGAATCCAAGTTCTATCCTCAAAATTCAAATTCTTCATTTTACTAAATAAATATTATAACTTAAACCAAGTGTAGTAATGTTAAGGCAATTTAAAAGGCTCTAATTTTTCTTCAAAGACTAAGTAAATGCAATTGACTTTTCTATTATGAATATGTTGGCAATATCATTATTTTTCATTAAAAAATTATATCGCACTGTATATAACGATGTGGCGGTTCAATTGTTGGTGAAATGTTAACTGTAGGCAAGTAAATGTGATTGTGATATAATGTAGATATTATAATTATATAATTAGAGACCTAACCAAATCCATTTTGTAGATTAAATAATTTCTCTCAAAAATACTAAGAAAGTTTCAACTAAAGATTATGCAATTATATATTGTTATGGATTTGATCAAGTGTACAAATTAGACTTAAAAATAATTAAAAATTGCGTTGAATTAACAGATTAAAGTGGATGTATATAATATTGAATCAGAAAATTCGTTTCGTATAGTAAAAGTCTGACTTCTCTTTTTATTTCTAAAGATATTAAAGAAACTTAGGAAAATAAGAGTTTCTTATTTGAACAATCTTTCAGTTTATATATGGGTAAATCAATGATTTTCTTCCAATATTTGCACTGAATTAGTTAATTTAGAACTACTTCTATAATTTTTAAAAAATGACTTGTACTAGAAATATTTTAAGCCTCATATTGAAGTGGTGTAATTTTATAAGATGGCACAGGAAGTTTTTAAAAATTTGTACATAAATTGCATTGATTAAGTTCAGATTAACGAATAAACAAAATTGAGATCTTGCTCTAAATCAGTTTTGGAAAGGTATTTTCTAACTACTTAAACGTAAAAATAAGGCTTATTATTGTAAAATTAAGCATTAAAATGAAATGCGTTGACCTCACAATTCGATTTCTACAGTTTACTTAACAAATATTATAATTATGTAGTTGAGTACAATGGAGAAATTCAATTATGAGGTTGAAACTTGAGCCCAACACAAAATAGAATATTTTAAACTGTTGAAAAATTTTCGGATAAATCTCTTAGACCCAAATAACTTTCTAATCTAATAACAAATATTTAATTGCACTTCTATGTAATTCAAAAAATATTCATAATTTCTTGTTGATAAAAATGTATAAAAAGTTATTTATTCGACTAGTGTAAATTTTTAATGAAGCAAGTAAAAAGATTAATCATAAAAAAATACACCTATTATCTTCATTATTATGCAGAGTCAAAGATTATTTTTATCAATTTTATTTAACTTAAAAATCTGAAGACAAGTTAAAGGCGCACGTGATGTAAAAGATTAAAGCAGCAATAACATGATAATAAGTCACTAATTACAATAACGTCATTGACGGTTTATCTACTAAACGTGTTTGTATGTATACATCGAAACATTTTAGCTTAATGACTCATTAACACAATTTCTGCATTAAAAAAAATTACCAATATATTTAATTGAATTATTTTAAATCTTTTAGATTTTTATTTTAGTCGCGAATGGAATTTGGCTACAAGTAACAAATGCGTAATCTGAAAAATATGACTTAAGTACTCGTCAAATTTTTTTTGTCAGATATGATGCATGTATAGAAAAAAAAAAACAAATTAGAAGAAATTAAAATAAAAAAATAAAATAAAATTGAAATGGAAATAGAAGTTTTAATATCTAATGATAATATTGATATTATTACTCAATATTTAGAGAAAATATTTATAATAAAATATCAATTTCTTTAGTTATGAAAATAGATATTTCCTGCTGAATTGTTTTCGATTTTATGTGTAAATAAAATTTTTTGATAGCGCAAATTTAAAAATAAAATGGATATGATAGCCTCTAGCTTCAAAAGTCTTAAATGAAACTTATTGGAGATAAATTTGATAAAGTCTATAATTTTCTTAGTCAGGAAGAACAGTAACAAGATGGGAATGTCGAGAGACGCGAATGAATAAATAATGTTACAAATCTTCCTTTTTTCTCGCAGTCTCATTAATAAATTTTTGTTATTATTTTCTTTAAGACATTTGATGTCTTTTGTTTCAAAAACTGTTGACTGCATTTTTATACTCACGGACAAGGCCATTGCCTTGATACTGCATCAGGCGTAAAACTTCATTTTTCTTAAGTAAAGAATTCTCTTACTTTTTCTACGCAGAAACGGGCGCAGAACCGTTGTAGTGAAACTCTTCTAGCTCTTTCTCCTCTGAAAAATAAATTATAAATCAGTATGAATTCAATACAAAACAGATAATCTGCATTTAATTACAATATATTATTTTATGATTAAAAAGGCGTTAAATATTTCAAAAACGATTAATTAGATTAAATTAATATGCTTTAAAAATTTATCTGAAAATGTTTGCCACAAGTTAATGTCTCAATTAATTCCCTCATCTTCTTATCAATTTAAGATAAAAATAATGTATTATTCAACTACAGGCAAAAATAGAGTTGGCTATATGTATATTTTCTGTGAGTTGCAGAGGGAGAAAGGTCTTAGCTTTCCTCATTTCTCACAGTTCGAGCTATTTTCTTCCAGTAACAACTTCGTAACATCTTCAATCTTCATTACTATTGCTTATTTAAATTTTTCATACTAATACATTTCAAAATCTATTCATGAAAAATTGATGTTTAAAAGTGAATGTGTACGAGAATACTAAAAATCTTAAAATTAGACATTTTTTCGCTCTACACACGTACGTCGTTTTAAAAAATGAGTACAACTGCAGATAGAAAAAATATCGAATTTATTTTTTAAGTAACATGAAGAAATCGAATTTTTAGGATAGCACTTGGTTCGAACACCCTTAAAACACTTATTTATATGTACAATAATAGCTTAACACAACTATCCGTATGGAAATTTTCGTGTAAAATGTATATTGAAATTAAATTTCAAAGGATGTCGCTTGAATGTGTTGGATCCTTAAGGGTGTTGGATCCAAGTTTTTAGCTTAAAATTCGAATTCTTCATTTTATTTAACAAATATTGTAACTAGATATTTTTTCACTCAGCAGTGGAGTCGAACTCATATTTTTAAAATAAAACAATGCGTATAGAACGAATAAATTTATATAAAACTTTTCATGTAAAATTAAACAATTGAATTTTTGAATAAGACCTCGAATTCTTCGTTTTGCACAAAAAAAAAAAAAATAATAAAATTAAAGATTTTTTCGCTCAGTAGAGACATCTCAATTTAAAAAAAGAATCGATCTATATAGAATCAAGGTGGTGATTCGGTGGACGATTTCAAATTCATGTTCATTTTCTGATTTTTCTCGATAAAAATAAAAATAACATATTTATATTTGTCGCTTCTAAGCTTCCTGTAACACAATGGAGCAAAAAGTTGTCCTGGCAACTGTAAGTAAAGTAGAAAATACTTTTCTAAGATGACCAAAAATGATAAAACAATAAAAACTTGTACTTTACTGCGATCAGTAGATTTAAAAGTGATACATAAAGAAAAAATTAGTCAAAAAAATTTGCTCACTTCTTTTTACTTTTCAAACCTTTTGCAAAAAGAAAAAATTCAAAATCTCACTACAATTATAAAAAAATAATTAAAACTACAACTTTTTAGCTCTGCATATATAATTTTGTTTAAAAAATAATACATTCTTTGATGAGTATGTAACAAGTACCGCTACAGAGAGCGAAAAAATATCTCGTAATAACTTTTATTGAGTAAAATGAAGAAATCGCATTTTGCGATTAGAACAGCCATCTTAATAGATTATCAATAATATATATTATTTCGTATCATAGAAATAAAAATTTATTGTATGTACATACATAAAGTACTTTCGTATATTAGGTAACTTTCTATAAAGCAAAATAAATCGATCAGATAAAAGCATAAATAGCAGACAGGAAGGAATGGGTTGATATTAACTTTTTTTATTCAGAAAAAAATAAAGCGATACACGTGTACCACAGCACAGCCATTAAAGAATTCGATAATATTTATTTCATTTTATTAATCGCGAACCACTTCGATTACCTTTTATTTCTTTTATTTTTGAGATCAATGCTTTTATAAACGCAATTATCTCGGAAAAATGATAGGGTAAAACAAATTTTCCGCGCACTTTTATTTTGAATTAATATTCAGCGAATTTAATTTCATTTTCCCTAATTCGTATAATACACACAATATTTCTAGCTTTTTATTATTATATTTATTGTACGAGAGATTTGAGTACTCTTCCATTCGGAAATTCAATATCTCGAACGAGCAATTAATAATTATCTTCGTGAGCATTAAATTAGAATTACACAATAATATCCAATTACACAAAAATTTCCTAAGTACATACTTCTATAACATGATTATGTTTTTACTTAATTTGGTGATACTGTTATTGATATCACATAAATGCAGTCTTTTAATTTTGTATTTATATAAACTTCATGAGATTCGATAATTAAACCATATTGAAGTCACTAATTGAGAAAAAATATAAATAATATTAGTGAAAAATAGGTGGACATATTTTTTATAAAATTACAATTAATTCTTGTATTAAAATAAATGATCATATGTATAATTCGGTAAACTTGTAGATCTTTTATCAAATTTATCGAAATAAAATATCTCCTACATCAAATAAAATTTACATGAAATAAAATGATTTGCAGTACTGAATTGATATTTCGTGAGATATATTTAAAATGTACGTAAACAAGCCCGCATAATAAAATTGGCAACATTTAATTGAATTATTAGCGAAAAATAAAATATTATGTTTCGCATTCATATTATGTAGTGAATACTTTGTTCTGTTTGAAAAATTCGGTTTAATTATTTTTTTAAAAAATACGATTAGGACAGGAACATCCTAGATTAATCTAAAGTCCTTTTAAAATGGAAGCAATTCAAATGAACGTGTCGATCGTCCAAAGTTTGTAAAAGGCTTCGTTTTTCTATTTTTGCCCAAAAGTAGTGGCACACTCTCAGAGTAAGTGATTCTATTCCCGATACGACAGTGTCGATACACGAGATACTTATTCAAGTATCCAGAGTATTGAATCCGGCAACAACGATGAAAACACAATGGATTACTGCAACGTGTTTTTATTCCTTCTTTAAGCGACCTACCTTTTTGAATTTCTGTCTCGTTTGCTGCTGAATTTGGTGCTGGCCTTGTATTATCTATGAAAGAAAGATGCAAGCGCTACTAGAACTATAATTCAAACTACAGAAAATTAAAAAGCAAGAGAGTTGAGAGGCAAGAAGGATTGCAGAATGAAGAAAAGAAAAGTGTGTAAAGTTCAAAAGCTTTTGTGCAAATTGTTAAATTATCTCTGAGATAGTTTCTAAATAGACATAAATATCTAGTATATCAAATTTAGTTCACAATATCCAGAACATTGAGTTTAGCTCACAAATTTTTACGCACATATAGATTAAACTTCATCTGGTTATCAACTCTTTGAATTGATCTACGAGCAATAAAACTAGCTCTATCTCAATGCACATTTGCATAATAAAAATATCGAATCTGTCGATGCTCTTTCATTGTTCTACTCCTGTCGCGATGTCAACCATAGGGCACGAGATAATTATGCATATTGTAATCGCTTTCGATGACGTAAGAGCAAATTTATTATTATTGACGGGTTTAATTCACTGCCGTGTGCAAATTTCGTCTTCTTGAGATATCGCCAGTTTTAAAACTGAATTGATGAACGACATTCAATTTTTTAAAATTACCAACCATTTTGCCAAGCTGGACTTGTTAAGGACTGCCCGGCTGGATCCACAGAATTTACAACTGGGTCTTCTTTCACACATCTCACTGTGAACATTGCTAAAGCTGCTACTATTGATGGCACACCACTTAAAACAAATGTCAAGCTGTATGAACCTGAAAGAAATGAAAAGTGGGTTATTACGACAGCCAAGAGTTCAACGAGGTTTCAATTACTCAGCTAAATGAAATTCAAAGATCATTAACTAAATTTTTTTTCATAAATCAATTTGAAAATAATTTATAGACATACCTGAACGATCATAAAGAAATCCAGCGAAGAGAGATCCAATCGTCACAGGCAAAGCACATAGTCCCAATAAGAAACTAATTGCAGACGTTGCGTCCTTTTGACCGCAAATTTCGAAAGCGATAGGACCCAAAAGGGATATAAAACATCCATCAAATAAACCCATACAGAGATAAATTATTATTAAAACTGGATAGGATGAAGTAAACGCCATCAGCATCATTAGAGTTCCCAAACACATGAAAGAGATCTGTAGATTGAAAAGGGGAAAACAGGTGATTAGGAGAAAGACTGCAAAGTCTGCCCTTAACTCTCTCTATCTTATGTAGTAATTATTATACCTGTTGCAATAGTATTCTATTGACACGTGGTAAATCTGCAATATACCCAAATATTAGACGACCGATTCCAGATGTGGCACCAAGACACATAATTGGCAAAGTCTGATTGGCATCCTTGCCAAAATGCATTTCTACGAATTTTCCTATGTGAATGTATGGCGTCTGATATCTGCAATTGCAATTTGTTTTTAATTCATCAAGAAACCTTCAAAATGACATTTTTTGAGTAGTACATTTTAAAATTCAATCTCTCCATTTTACTCAATAAATATTAGAATTAAATATTTCTTCACTTTATAAATATTCTCTTTTCTGAAATAGAAATGTGCCTACAGAGAGAAAAAAAATATCTAATTTTAAGACTTTTTTTGCTTAAAATGAATTCGAGATCTAATCTCAAAATCCAATCGTTTCATTTTACACGAAAGGTATTGAAGTTATAAATCTTTTCGTTCTATACGCATACCTCCATTCAAATAATGAGTTTTAATAAAGGGTAAAAAAATATCTAATTGTAATAGTTATTTTTTACAAAAATGAAGAGATCCAAGACTCTTAACCCTTAATTTTCCATCGATTGTATTTATCGCTTTAAATTCTACCGTCTTCAGATATGAAACACGTTTAATTTTCAAATAGCGACTTACCCAAGGAGGGCGATAGGCATAGCAGTGGCCCATATTAGATATCGTTTTCTTTTCAGAATAGATACATTAACAATTCCTTTAAGTTTTTCAAAAAAATTTTCTTTGTTTGTCTTTTTGGGTTTCTCTACTACTGGCGATAGAGGTTCTGAAAACATAGAAAACAAGTTAGTGACGTGTAACATTTTCTAAAGGAATTTTAAATTAGAATTTTGGTATTGTATTATTGTAAACCGATATTTACCAGAAACTGGTTTGAACAGACAAGCACAAGCCATAACAATGCAAGTAAGGCAACCCAAAAATATTACAAGCACTTTTAATTTAAATTCTTCAAGAATGTATTTCATCAGATACGGCATAAGAATAGTGAAAATGGAACTTCCTGCGGTCACAATTCCATTTACAAGTCCTAAATATCGTTTAAAATAGTGTCCTAGAATTACTAAGCTCGGTGCATAGGCTAAACTTGCTCCCACTCCGTACATAATTCCATACGTCAAGTACAGACATTTAACCTACAGTAATAAATAAATACATATAAGCAACTAGTCATCTAGTTTATTAAAAATAAATGTAATTAAACATATTTTAAGGGTGTTAGATTCAAGCTCAAATTAAAAAATTTTATTTCATCTGTTCTGATTCTTCATTTTACGCAAAAAATAATCAAATAAAAAAACTCACTCTGTAGACACAATTCCATTTTAAAAAAGAGTACTAATGTAGAGCGAAAAAAATATCTATTTCTAATATTCATTGAGTAAAATGGAGAGACGAAATTTTGGATTCAACACTTAAAATAAATAATGCATAAAAGTAAAAGTGTGAATTGTAATAATATACCTGGTTCAGAAAAAATGAGGATAAAAACATCCCCAAAGCGGCAATTAAACCTCCAAGAAACGTCGTCATCTGAATTCCAATTTTATTTGTCAGAATTCCAGCAAGAGGCGACATAAAAAACGTGGTACCCAGTTGTAAAGATCCTACGAGGGCTGAAAAAAATGAAAAATAGTTATTGCATAAGCATATTACCAGTTAATGCAATTATTGAAATGTAGAAAATAATTGGATGTTATATAAGAATTAAGATGTAGATTTGTAGATATTAAAATCTTGTTCTGCATTGGAAAAAAATCAGTAGAGTTACTTGACCCCTATTGTGATTAATGATTGTTTAATTGATGATTAATAAATTCTGATTTAGATCAATAAAATAAATAGAAGAAATGTTGAGCTGTACTTTTATTACAGAATGAAAGTCAATTATATTTTTGTATTAATTAATGTCCAATCGAGCACATGACTTTATTTGCAATTCACTTATATGTTAATGAAAGAGAAATTAAATAATTAAGGTTAATTGAACCTAATTCAAGCTTCTGATATATCCGCCTCGAGTCCCAGATATTTAATAAAGCGAGTAACTTGTTTGATTAACCACAAATTACCTGATATCAACCCATCTTATGAAATTAAGTTTTGCCTAAAAGATTTAAATCTAAAATTTTTACTTCAATATATTAAGGGTGTTGGAACCAAGTGCCTACCACAAAATTCAATTTCCTTATTTTACTTATCAGATATTGGAAATAAATATCTTTTCGCTCTATACCTGTACTCTTTTCTGAAATAAAAATGTGCTTATACAGCGAAAAAAGGTCTAATTTTAATACTTTTTGCTTAAGATGAATTCGAGATCTAAGCTCAAAATTCAATCGTTTTATTTTATACGAAAAGTATTTAAATTATACATTTTTTCCCTCTATACACATATTTCTCTTTTAAAAATGAGTATCACCACAGAATAAAAAAATGTCTGGTTATAATATTTATTTATTGTTAGTAAAATGAAAAATTTGAATCTTTAGATTCTTATGTCTACAATCTTCATTAAATTATTCACAAAATTACAACTAGATGATTCATGTCTTTGTAACCGAAATTTGGTGAATTATGAATGATAAAAATAAATCGAGACTAATTATATTCAAAATGACTTTAAAGACCATATGATGTAGTCCAATACGATATCTTTCATCATCTGATGGCTCAATTAATCCTCTCGTTTAAGGACGTACAATTACATATTTATCATACTAAAACGCACACATGTTTCAATCTATTCGTATAAAAATATTCATAGTGCTTAAATCGTTTTAAAATTACAAGGGATATAAATGGATATACCTGGCTTTATTTATATGAAGGGAAACAATCTATAGAATTTTATTTTTACTTGAAAAATATTTGAACTAATCTTTTTAGATGGAAACTAAACTATTATACTAAAAATTCATCTGTTTTGGTTGAAAATTACTATACTATACTGTATAGATAAAAAAGTTTTTCTTCTACGTAAACTAGACCCTCAAGTAGCTATTTATATCGTACGTGTAACATTTTAAAATTTTGGTGCCTGCATCGAAAAGTCACTTGCTCTATTATTCGCTAACTATTCAGATCTTAAAAGTATCAAATTAAAAAAAATCGCTTTCTAAAGAAAATTTTTTCGAAAGTTCGACTACGTCTTTATGAAATAATTCAATTTGAAATTGTAGTTAAACAATGGAATTTAATTTTTGTTGGTAAACTGATAATTCATGACGCATACATATAAGAAATAATACGTAGTATGTACATTACATAATGAACATGAATTTTTATCCTCTTATCTAATTATATACACTATCAAGAGAGGATTTTCGAATATTTTTCAAAGGTTCAATAGAATATGTAGTTTTAATTATTATAAAAACCATTCTTAAACATAGTCAGTTGAAAAATAGTTTATCTATAATCACTATTCAAATAGAAGAATATAAAACAAAAAATTTACATTTTTAACCTGTGCAATGAATTTCTTAACTAAGAAGAATATATTTTTGAAAGCAGGAAATTAATATAAGATGAAAACCACTAATTTATTCCAGCGACTAATACCCATTACTCTTTATCAATTCTGAAGTAGTTACTTTTATAATATGTACGATAGTGCAGTTCACTGACCAGTTCAGACTCCTATTTATTTCAAGTGCATAACTACTCTTATGCAAATGCAATTTGCATGTATCGTGAAGATTAGAATACTTTATGTATTTTTACAGAAACTTAGCATCATAAACTTAATTGCAATGCAAATTAGATCATTAGATATAAATAGATCAAATTTTAAATTAATTGTATGTATGGACCGAATTTAGGAAGATTTACTTTTACTCCAACCTTTAACAAAAGCATTTCTGTACTACTGATTCTAAATTCTGTGAGAAAAAAAAAAAAACAAGTAAATTAATAATTCTATATTGGCGTCACTACGGCCTTTAATCTCAATTATAGTTTATTACTATTGATCTACATTTGAATTGTCTTTCAATTACAAAGTTCATCATATAAGGACTCTATAATTTTTCATAGTTTCTGTGTTTCTGATTAATTTGTTTTTCTTTATACTGTCGTTAAAGACATATTATTGTTAATTAAACTATTATGTGTGATGAAGTTTATAATTAGGAATACATTCTTTTTATTAAAATTAGTACAGATACTATATTTATTGAATTCGATTTAAAAAGCTTTTAAAAGGAAAAATATGAGTTTTCAACCAAATAATATAATATCCTTGAATTCTCATCTTTAATTTAATCTAATAAATTTTAAAAATGTTCACGAGTTCTCGAAATATTAATTAAAATACCAAATCGTGTGTAAAAAGTCAGTTGTTATCACCAGCGTGTTGACCCGGAATGTCGTAAGCCTTACAACTGTTTTTGTTTTTTTTTTTAATCTCGTGATAGGCGTATCGAGAATTTTCGACGGTAGTGTAAATGAAAAACGAGAAAAGGGGGAAAAGGTGAAACTTACAAGCTTTTGATGCGGTGTCATTAATTCCATTGCTTATCATTCTTGTGTTTAAATCTCCATAAATAATAGAATAGCTATTGATAACACTGAAAAGAACTCCATTGATAATAAAGCTGCCGATCATAATCGACCATGCCCTTACTCCTCCGTCCGGTGGATTATCCGTCCCATTGCAAAGCCCATTCTCCAGATCCTCTGTACCAGACTTTCTCTTATCATTTTCACTCAGGCCATTCGCCTTTTGCGCTTTGATCTTGTTTCCATCAGCTAAAATCTCGAGCGGTAACTGATTATCACCGAGTAGCAAAGAATTTTTTTTCATTTTGGTATTAGGAGTTTGATTGTGCAAATCGGTATCATGTTGATGTTCATAAGAACGATCGTTCGAGTCACATCTTGCACTTGAGCTTGTATTACTCAGGTCGGAGTTTGAAGCCTGCTTCGACTCCTCTTTTTCAGCTACTACCATTTTCGTACTTTCTAGAAGTCCTTTACTTCGATGCCAAATTTTCCTGCAAATATGAAAAAAAATACTGTCATCGAAAGATGTTTATTCTAATTTTAGAAGAATTGTATGTCATCTTACAATTAGAAAGTTTGCGGGTTTAATCCTACGTAATTCTATACTTAAGTCGGGGAGGGAAATTGCGGTTGATATACTAAAGGGTATCAAATTTGGAGGCTATCAGTTGACATGTTCTACTTACTTATGTAAAAACGTACGGTCGACTGTGAAATCTCTTTAGATATTACTATTATTGGAATTACAATCAAAGTTCTTTAGATTCGTATTTTGATAAGATAGAGTTGGAAAACTCAAGAACTGTAATCTCTAAGGATCATTATCTCGGCTTATTATTGTTTTTCCATTGCAGCAATTTAATTCAATTAATTAAATAAATATGCTTAAGGGTGTTGGAGCCAAGTTCCAATCTAAAAATTCGATTTCTTCATTTTACTCAATGAATATTGAATTTGGAATTTTTTCCCTTTATAGAATTAATCAATTTTTAACTAGAATTAAGCGTACAGAGCGAGAAAATATCTAGTTCAAATATTTTTTAAGTAAAATGAAAATATTCAATTTTGAAGTTAGATTTTGAATTCTTCGTTTTATGCAAAAAGTATCGAAACTAAATATTTTTTCACTCTGTACGCAGTCTTATATTTGAAAAAAGATTAGTGCTACAGAGCGAAAAAATATTTATTTATAATTTTCGTTGAGTAAAATGGAGAATGGAATTTTGAACTTAACAATTGGGTCCAACGCCCTTAAGGTTTGTGAACATTCAAATTCGAAGACGTCCAAATTAAAAGATACGTAGTAAAATTTAAAACCTTTTTATGATCTTAAAGCCTAAAATTTGAGAAGATTTCTTTCTTAAAATATATCTATTTTCAACCAAAAATAGTTTCAAGGGGGAAAATAGGAATTTTCTTAAACACAGGGAAAAAGAGAAATTCTTAAAAAAGAAATTTGGAAAAACAGAGGAAAGACGGTGAAGTCTATACTATTTTATTATTTATTAAAATATGGAATGTTTTGGAATTTACAAATCGTAGTACACTTTAATACTTTAAATGCATTCTGATGCAATTCTTCAAATTTTGCATGCTGTGTAATAATACAAACTTCCCGCAAACTTTGTGTAAACATTGCATCATCGCGTGAATTCATCGACTTCAATCATATTATCAAAGAGACACACTCACGCATCATTTATTCAACTTCCCTTAAGACGTCTGAATCCACACGTGGAGTGACAAATGACAGATTACAATTTATTGCAGCTCTTATACTCAAATAAAAAGTATATAAAATTAGTATTATTTTGCATAAAGAATGATGCCTCATTTAATACAATTAATTTATAAAAAATCAAGAAATCAAAATGACAAAATAATCCTACCAATAATTGCACTCCTGTACGGGTTCAATTGACTGATCGTTTGGTTGAGGAAGCCGTCAAGCCGGGTAGTTGAAAATTTCAATTATGTCGATGATCACTCGAACCATAATAATTTGATCAACTAAAAGTGAGACAATTAGAGTTGAAAAAGGTTCCGACGAGAAAAGTAACGGTACTGTACCGTCCAATCAAAGAATGGAGCACTTGGTACATGAGTATCCGATATTAAAAACTCGATGATGGTTCTTCGTGGAAGAACAGAAACCAGCCAGCAAAGTTGCTGTTGAGGCCAAGAACCGAGCAAGAGCAAGACTACTACTGGAAAGACTGGCTGGCTACAAATACGAACCAACCGATATGCGTTGCAGTCGACGAACTAATACCGGCAGTACCCACAATCTGAATCCACACGTATGAACTCAATCTACTCGGCGACCACTCGTGTTGACTTGATAGCTTTCGAGATGCTCACTAGCTATTTCCTAGTCTAGCATTATGTAGCTTCTTCACTCATATTTGCGGCCAAATATTAAAACCTTAATGACTGATGATTGATAACTATAGTCACTCAAACCTGATAAAAGGTTCTTGACTCAAGTATAATCACTACTGGAACTACTGAAAACTGAAAGTAAATCATAATCATTCATTAGGACCAAGTATATTGGAAATGATTTAAATCTTTATTTATTAGTAACCAGCTAAAATTAGCGTGCCATGCGCTTTTTAATATAACGCAATCTGCAGATCACTACCTGTAGTCAATAGCTGGGTCATTGTATTTAACTTCAGTTTTCGAATTGAAATAAATTGCATTGTTTAAAGGGAAAATTATAATTGATTAGTATTAGAAAATGAAAGAGGAGCCTATTTAAGGCTTAAAATTTATAGCATATGGTAGGAATATTAAAACTTAAACTTTGTGACAATGATCCAGTTGCTTATTTTAAATATTTTATTTTTATTGTGCAAACTCGATTGGAATTGAGTTAATAGTTAAGGCGGCTAAACCTCATGGGTTTTATTTTTAAGTCAACTGAATCTCGAGTTCAAGTACGTTAGTTTATATTACAAAGATAATTTAAAACTCTCAAAGGTCAGGATAATTTTGTGTCATCTTCAATTCTGGACCGTTGTCACGTAGGGAAAGAAATAAAATTGTGTGATGATGTCCTCCACAGATGATTGCATTCTTTACAGTCTAGTTTTATTCGTAAATGTTATATTACGTTTTCCTTTGATTCTACTGTTAGATATCGAGAGAAGCAATAAAATTCATATTGAACAAAACGCAAATTCATCGCTATTTAGTAGCATCAATCGGTTGATAAAAGTAAATTGTCCTGTTAGCAGCGCTCCACTATAATACCTACACAGTATATTATAAGATCGTTGCATTAACCTTTGTGATATCATTGACACTTGAAACTGTCCGAATCCTTTTCAAATCAGGCAAGCAGTTTAATTTTAAATTGCAGAATCGGTCACCGATGCAATATGTTGTTTTTCAAGAGAAATAAAAGGCGACAAGTATTTTCGGTTTTGAAAAAACAAACTCAATTTTCGTGAAGATATGAGAATTTGAATTAACAAATTTTTTTTAATCGAAATCTAGAAGAAAAATTAAAAAGACACATGATATCTTCTTCATATGAGTACCAATTAAGGGCGAAATTCTATTCTCCATTTTAGTCAAAGAAAATTATAGATAAATAGTTTTTCACTCTGTAGCACTAATCTTTATTCAAATATAAGACTGCGTACAGAGCGAAAAAATATTTAGTTTCGATACTTTTTGCATAAAACAAAGAATTCAAAATCTGACTTCAAAATTGAATATTTTAATTTTACCTAAAAAATATTTGAAATAAATACTTTCTCGCTCTGTACGCATAATTCTAGTTAAAAATTGATTAATTCTACAAAGGGAAAAAATTCCAAATTCAATATTCGCTGAGTAAAATGAAGAAATCGAGTTTTTAGATTGGAACTGGGCTCCAACACCCTTAATCAAAAAAATTAGAGCAAAACAAATTGCATCAACCACTGTTTCTGCGATTTGAAGTTGTATTGTCTGCCCGATTTGAAAAGGATTTCGTCAATATCTTTGGTCAAATAAATGTATGGAGTGTTCTGTGTATACGAAGTAGTAGATAAATTATTCAAATTGGTGGTGCACCACTTATAAAGTTTTCTAAGTTCCATACGATCCCTATTACATTTTTTTACGAGGGATTTTAGGATTTATCACTTGAAATCTAATGTACACCCCTTATGAAATCTTTTGAAGGCACTAAAAATTAAAAATATTAACAATTTATTATAAACACTGTTAATGCATATTAAAAATAGTCTTAATATAATAATAATAAAAATGAATAAGATAAAAAAGGGAAAATTCATGCAAACTACTCAAATTTAACAAACAAATGTCAAAAATTGACGGCACTAAAATAAAAATAGACATACAGGAAACAAAACGAAAGAAATTAATAAAATATTGGGTATACATACACTATACAGTAATGAAATACCGGATATATCGTATACCTAATATTTTGAGGTTATGTTTCTTCAATATGTCGAGTTCGCCGCATTGAGCTGTCAGATTTGACTTTGACCTTATCATATATATTTTTAAGCTCCAAAAAAATACCACTCCGAAAAAGGAGAACATCAACATCTTACTGAAATAACGTCATTCAAAATACGGAATAAAGACAGATAAACAAAAGTTACAACGATTACTTCATTTTATCATAATAATTTCGACCTATGCACGTATTGTGCATAAGAAAACAAACTGGAACAAAGCAACTATAGCACAATAAAGATAATGAAATCAGCTGTTCGCAGTGCAATGAATGCAATCTTATCATCGAGGATAACCTACAAAAATACGTGAAAATCAGACAAAACTCACAAAAGTATATTAAAATAAGCATTTCAGTTTACAGATATCGCTAGTGTCCAGTTGCATTTTCAGGCATATTTTAAAGGTTTCTATACGGTTCACAAGATGTCTCTAGAAACCGATTTAGTAAACGAGCTGAAACTGGCATCGAGCAATCGCATTTTTTTGTGCGTGAAGTGCGAATTAGGAGATGGCTGAGTTTTAAGTTGGCTTCGTGAATTTCGACGTTAACAGACCGATGCTTCGAAAAAACGGTATTTTTTTAGAAACGTCTGTGTTCGAGAGGCGTTTGATGAATTTTTTTATTGAGAAGAAAGATAGCGGAGACGTGTTTTTAATACCGAGAAACGGTCGCATACGGCTTGCGAGTGAAGTGAGATATTTTGGCATTTCCACGAAATTAGTTCTCAACCTTTGACGAAACTTGACAGTTAAAGGAATTGGGTAAGTAATTTAATAATAATTCCGAATGCTATTTTCAATATTGTTGTAGACTTGGAAGACTTCACTCGTTCCTTTCCTGGAGAAGATTTGAGCTCCGTTCCAATCGCTTTCTCTGCTTTTACATAATGGAGAGAATCACAAATTCAGTTGTTATTTTTTTCTAGAAGCAGCCATGGGAGAGAACGAGAAAGAATTTGTCTTACAATGGGATGGACATGCAGGATATGTTACAGAACGATTTAGTGGATTACTGGCACGCCAGGCTCTCGTTGATGTAACGCTTATTTGTGAAGAACAAAAACTTCGAGTTCACAAGCTGGTCTTAGCATCATGCAGTTTGTATTTCGAGGTATGGTACTTTTTCTCTATCATCCGTTCTGAAAAGATTAGGTTTCTCGATTTTCTGAACCAGGCTGTTTATTTTACCATAATCTATTAAAAACTTTGGAGTCGGAACAATCTATAGATCATTTAGTTTTATATTAAGCATCAGCCCTGCGTTTGCCAAACATTGATTACTGAAAAGATTTTTTTCAGGTTTCAAATCACACCTCGTTTATCAGTTTAATATCAAACTGAAAGGTTAGAGGGATTGTTGTGAGACTCCAGCTGCAAGCATAGTTGATTCTACAATTCTATTATACTTCTGATAGATTAAAAAATCAGGAACAATTTGGTTTTGATTCTGAAATAACTTTGTATTGTCATATGGATTGCTTTATCTTTTTTTTTAGAATCGTCACAACTTTCACGATTATAGTTACATTAATTTAGGGTGGGGTTCCAAAAATAGATACTAGAACAAGTAAAATAGTTTCCAGATGGCTGTGCAATCAAACGTCAGTTTTTCTCAAATCTTAATTCTTTCTAAATTTCTTCTTTAGTTCCTTAGTACTTAACGAAATGAAAGTCTCATTTCATTTTGGGATAAAAAACAAAACGACGATCCCTAAGAATTTAGTTTGAATATCTTATAATTTCTTTGAAGATCTTACTTCTAATTTTAGAACACTTTTAGCATGATATTATATTCAATTTTCAGGTCATATTCAATTAGTTTGATTTTTTTTATTAGGAAATGTTGGAGCAAGATCTTGGACAAGAGCCAATCATAGTACTCAAAGACTTGAAATTTGAGGTATTAAAAGCAATGGTCGAGTTTATGTACTGCGGGGAAACGACTATCTCTCAAAATTATTTACCCTCTCTACTCATAGCAGCAAGACTTTTCAAAGTAAGAGACTTTCCTTTCAAATTATTCACTATATAATTTTAATTTGCACAGTAAATCTCCTGATGCTAACGAAGAACTTGTATTTTAGGTAAATGAATTAGAATTTATAGCCAAGCAGATTTCCGAATCTCAAGAAGTCACCGAGGATGGTTCTAATAGCGACAAGGGCTTCGAAGAGGACAGCGAATGCTCAGAGTATAATAATAAACTAATAGAAGTTGACAGTGATTGTGAAGAGATAATTCCCGACACAGAGGACAAAAAACAGCTTGAACTGTTCCAGGAAAAAGACATTAGTGATACGGAATCCGAAAAGGGCCCTTCAGTGGAATGCTGTAGTGTAAGCAATGACTCTGAGCAAGAATTAGAACATACACTCTATGCAGATCTAAGTATTACAGACGAGGCCCAAAAACTTTCCGAACCTCACCAACTTTCTCCCACTAATTCCTGCAAAATGAATGGAGCGACAGAGAGTGAAGAGATCGAGTGTATTTCTAAACATCTGCAAAGCGATAAACCTTTGCACTTAGATGTTAATGAATATGTGATGGATAGCAAAGATTGCGAAACTTCTAAGGGTAAAACTATACTTTACGAGCAGCACTGTGATTTATTGACTGACGAGTGCAGAAAGTCACCTTGCCCTCGTCTACGAGAAGAGACTGATGAAAGATACTCGTCCGATAGCACGGATGTGGAAAGCAAAGTGGGTCAGTGCTTAAAAGTCTACACACATAAAAAGCGCAAAAGTATAAACAAAATAAGGAATCACTTGTTGCAGTTCAACGAGCTCGTGCCGGAATTGCCAACTACTAAAAGTATAGATTTATTAAACGATTCATCAAGTGACGAAACTTCCCTCAACTTGGAGAATTCCGAATACGTTTCAAATTTAACTAGCGAAAATATTCAATCTATCGTAGGCTGTACTCTAAACGAATTTAATATGATAGATAGCGATACTGAAATGAACGTATGTACCGGTTTCTTTTCCAGTGCCGATAAAAGTTACGTTGTAGGTAGTCACAAGGAAATTAGAAAAGTAGAGGAATTCTTTTCCGGTTTCGAGAACGATCGTTTGACAAAACCACCGATACTTCGAAGAAGCGTGCGCTTAAGTCAGCAAGAGTCAGAGGAATCAACCGAGGATAATCATTTCGCTCTGGCGAAAACGAAGACACACAAAATTCGGATTATCGACAGAGAACGTTCGGTTAATAATGGCAACATATTTGCCAAGAGAAAACGTAAGCGGCACTCAGAGCGTCGTGTTCAAGAGCTCAGAACAACTTCGACACAAAACAATAGAAAACACACTCGACCGCTCCGCAAAACATCTAAGCTTGGCAAATACAGATCCAAAGCAAGACTATCGCCCAAAATTGAAAAGGAGAAGTTGAAAACTGTAGAGAAGTCGAAAGAGGAGAAAACCGAGAAGGAAGAAGTAGAAAATTACGCACCGCAATCGGTGCAATTGAATACAATAGCGACTGTGAATAGAGCTTTGTGGGGAGACATGACAGATATTTCTGAGGAAAGTAATCACAAAGTAGATGTTGAAGACTGTTCTCCAAGTATGGAAATTCCATTTGCAGTTGGTTTACTACCATTGAGAGCGGCGCTTGAGAAAATGCAGGCGATGCCAGATTATCAACCGAGAAAAACGAGATCATCAGTTGCCCCGGTTAAGCAGGATGTTAATAATTTAAAGCGAAAGAACAACCATTTAGAAGTAGCTAATGGAACGAAAAAACACATCAACAACGAGAGTATAGTTAAAGAAAATGCCAAGACTGTTTGTCATATTGAAATTAGAACTGCCGCACAGTGTGCCCGAAGTCGAAAGAGGTCTTTATCAGATAGTTCTACAGTTCAACCAACTGTCGTGGCAGATAGGCAATAGCATCTTGATTTCACATAAAAACCTTAATTTTCATTCTTTCGGATATTTAAACTGGATTCGAAGTAACATATAAATTCATTATCCTTATTTTGTTAAAAAATATTCAAATTATATACTTTTTCGCTCTGTAGGCAGACTCCTATTTCGAAAAAGAGTTAGTCTATAGAACGAAATGATTCATAATTCTAATATTCGTTGAGAAAAATGAGGAGAATGAATTTTGAAGTTGAAACTTGAACTCAATATCCTTAAACATATTCCAGGATTCCAAGTGCGCACGCAACCTTAAAATTAACCAATCTTTAAAATAATTTATAGAATCTAGAAAAATTGCTACGTAGATTTTTTCTTTCACTTTAGATAATAATTGTAATTTTCATTCAATCCTTATCGTTGACGGCTTATTTTACTTTTACAAAGATTCTCTATAATGCTTTCTACGTTTTTTAAAATTTAGAAGTTTCATTTTGTGGTTCTGTGTACCCCTGGAAAAATCTTAAAGCTGCTCTCTTGTTGCAATACTGAAACAAAATTTTATTTTATCCACATAGTACTATGTAAATATGTAATTTTATTGCGGATAATAGTTTGTAAATTTGTTTAGGAATGCTCAAGTTTTCTCAAATTAGCTAAAATTCTTTAAAGTTTCATAATATTCTAAAAATCAAATTTTTAATATATGAAAAAGTACGTTTGCACATTTGAATTGGGATTTGAATAGTATTTAGGAATTTACTCAAAAAGGGCACTAGTTACAGTTACAAAGTAAGAAAGTAACCTTATAGTTTCCTTTCAAAGTCTCGTGAGCATTAATGAAAAGTTACAAAAGTCAATTCAATAGTAATTATTTTTTTAATAACATTACTTATAACGAGTTATTCTCCAAGGCTGAATTTTAGTATTTGAGAACGAGTCTATCACACAAAATTTTAAGAAGTGTTCAACCTATCTTGGTTTCTTAGAAAAATTTTGATGGGAAAATCTGTGATTTCAAACTTTTGCATAATGTTGTATTCTGCTAGGTTAGTTGGACCTAATGATTTGGTCCTCAATTTTCGTATCAACAAAAAGCCAATCAATCCATGCAGCTTCAAATTTTATTTAAAAAATTGAGGAACTTAGTTGATTTTGTTTTGATTGCATTCTTTCTAAAGTGCATTTCTTGTTTACTTTCTAATTCGTGTCTTAATTCCTAATATAATTTGTACGTTTATTTGCAAAAATCGGGATTCCTATTTAGCTTACATACAAGAATCATGTATGTTGCATATATAATAGTTAATAAGAAATGGGAAAGATAATCCTTTAATCAGATTCTGTAGGGAAATATTTGTATCTATCAAAAAATAGTAAACTCTATGTCGTCGATAACGTGATCTTCAAATGCAATAATTTTTTATATTTTTAAACTATGTTGTTTGTAATTAATTACAAAATTCCAAAAAGTACAATTAAGGGTGTTGGACTCAAGCATTAAAATTATAGATTTTTTCGCTTTGTACCCTTAATTCTATTTAAAAATATGCTACCGCTACAGAGCGAAAGAATTTCTAACTATAATATTTTTTAATTAAAATGAAGAGATCAAATTTTTAAGTTAAAACTTTGATCCAATACCCTTAATCTGAAAGTCTGAATTACCATCGCAAAAAATTGGCACGATTTAAAGCTTTAAAGATAAATTTGTATTCTAACAGGCCCCTACCTCGAATGTTATTGTTACATAGATTTTATTAGATAGTTTGTTTACAAAGCAACCGAAAGTTGCATATTAAACACCAATTTTTGTGAACAATAACGTTCTGAATTAGCTTCGAAGTTTAAAATAGGCTTGAAAATAATGTGTGAACATACATAGTGAAGTTAACTTCTCTCTAAGAATCTACATTAAGATTACTAAATTTTTCGGTTATAAAACGTTCTGTTACTTGTACTTATAAATATGCTTCAGAACGATGGATACTTCATGCCATTTTACAAACAACTGCACGTTACTCTCGGCTCAGAAAATAATTGTTCATATTGTAGCTGTACATACGTCAATATTTTTTTAAATAAAGGTTTATATCGATAAATTATTTATTCGAGAATCTTACTTCTAATTGTTTGTTTTTTAATATTATCATATTATACTAAGCCTTTAGAGAAATAATAAGCTTATCGTACCGATAAGCTTATCGCTTTTAATTTAACTAAGAGTGTGGAAGCATTTGATTTCGGTTTTAGTTACTGAAAGTCAGTGAAAGTATTATATAATTTGTGCCGGTAGAAAACTGACATCGAGTATAGGGAGTGTAATGTGTATGCATTCAACACCGATGGAAAGCTGAGAAGAACCGCGGTTCGACGCAGTACTATAGAGCAATCAATGAGTGCATATTGATCTCAACCCCTCGCAAATTCTACACCTCCAGGGGCGGATTATTCAAACCTACATAGAATAGAAAGTAGTGCGTTTGCGTTTGCGCGTATGTATTACTCAATCTTGTGCGCAAAATTAAAATGAAAAGAAAATTAGGAACAGAAAATTGGAAGCGCTCCTTTAGAGTGTTGCGTTCAAGTTCTAACTTTAAAATTCGTTTTTTCCCATTTTACTTCAACAAATATTATAATTAGATTTTTTTTCGTTCTATAGCGGTACTCAATTGTTAAATAGAATTATGGTTACAAAGAGAAAAAATGTCAAATTATAATATACCAAATGTACTTAAACTGAACAACTATATTCCTCAAAATGAAAATATTTTTATTTAAAAAAAGTAATGTACAAAATTGTGTATTAAATAGATTTTAGTACGTAAATGTGAATTTAAATAAAAGATTTTTAATTTTAAAGCAAGAGGTCAAATATTTAAACTTTTCATTAAATAAATTGCGAGTTAATAAACTTATTCATATTGAATTTCCTAACGAATATGGGAATATTAAAAAAAATTTTTAATGACCATTATCGAGATTATTTTAAACGAATTTTAAGAAAAGTTTAAAATATACAAATTAAACTATGTAGTAAATATGTAGTAAAGTATAACAAATTCATTTTTCTATCAATAAAGATTTTATTTTTTGAAAACTGATATTTGGGGCAAAATAAATATATTGGATAAAAGAGTACCTGTTGCGCATAGCATTTAAGCTCTAAGCACTTAGCATAATAAATAGCTTGACTTGGAAATCAAATATAAATAAGTTTCGATATAATTAGAAAATTACATATATTTATAATTTTAGTTACGCTCAATAATGTTTAAAATCAATCAATAACTTTTTTAAAAAACCTCTATTGGGTATTGGTATTGTACCTTTAAAAATATTATAGTGATATGGGACTAACCAAAAATACCGAAAAAATAAATACTCAATACACAAATTGACGAAAAATGAAATACTGAATTTTAAAATTCTCGAATTGTTCAATTAACAAATTATAAAAGTAACAAACTATTAAATTCCCCTAAATTGTTAGATTCTCGAAATTTAAACTTGCCAAATTGTATTGTAAAAAATTATTTTTATTATAATTAGGTAAATTAATAATTAAATATTTATAATTAATTAGTTTGTTAAATTCAAATCTACAAAAAATAAGTTCATAAAATCATGTTCACATCTGACATACAATATAATTAATTATTATAAATCATTAATAATTAATTTATATCATTTCTGGAATTTAATAATTCTGTAATACTATAATTCGATAAATTTAAATTTCGGAAATTTAAAAATTGCAAAGTATTATTTTCGCGCCATTTTTGTTTCATTTGCCGCTCGTTAGATAGCGCGATTTCCCGCGGGGCCCCGCCATTGCGAGTATTGCGAGCGAACTGAGAGGGCCTGTATCTATAAGCCATAAAGCCAGGAGTCTGGTGTTCAGCTCTGTTCGACTGGTGAAGTTGTTGCGACGCAGGAAGGTATTTTGAAGTTGCAAGAAGATTTGCCGGCCATGGAGAAGCGGATAGAACTCGAGAAACGTGGAAGGAAACCCAACGAAGTAAGAGAAACGAGACTTATTTTACAACTTAGCTTTTTTCCACGATTCATCTTGAGTGTTCCGCGAGTTAATAGTCGTCACGTTCAAAATCACCAGTTTTCGTGTGTCTCCTCGATCCGTATTATAAATTCAAAATTAATTACTATTCCAATTTTTCTCAAAAAAAACGATAAAACCCATGTGTTCGCCGCGTGACCGGGATGAATTTCTCCGAAAAGCCGCCTTCCTCAGTCTCAATGCCGATACGAGAAGCTCGAAAAAGAGGCATGGCGCGTGCTTTCGCAGTTGGGAACACCGATTCGTTCTATTTTTCTCAAAAGTGACACCTCACGACATTTTTAAATGAAAGTAATTTTTCTTATTGAAAGTATGTTTCTTTTTCATAGCGCGAGGCTACGAAGGAAGCGTGACCGAAATTTGTCCACGGCTTCACGCATGCAACGTCGCAACAGCCGTCGTTTTGTATTACCGGTTGCATTAGATTCATTAGAATTTCATTACAGAAAACTGGAGTCGGGCTTTTTCACCAATTTTAATTGCCGTGGTGTTTTATTATTTTTTTAATCTCGACGTAAGTCTGTCCACATCAAATTGCATTGTTACGCCTAGGAACGCCATCGCATGTTGGATGGCAACGGATCCAAATTTTCAAAAAATCACTTGCATCCTATAAAATTTAGTAAATATCTCCCAGTTGGATTTTAAGATTATTTTGAAACTTTCTTAACAATTGAAGCAGAAATTATCTATATATTAATTTGATGATATAATTAGAAAGTTTAACCTTTGAAAAAGATTTATTTCTCCTGTAAAATTACGTGAAAACTAGTTGTTTGGAATTGGTAATCGGCACTCTGCAGGTGCTCAACCTGCAGTACAAGAATAAAACTTGTAAACAAAAATTATGGGACGGCGTGGTCAGAAGTGAAGCTATTTGCATCATCCTTAATCGAACGTTGGATCAATTTTATTTATTTGAAGGAATTCAATTTTTACCCGGAAACGAAATGATTATTTTGCTGCATGGAGCACAATGACGCGTGAGTGCATTCTTGTTTAGCGCGCGCCTTACCAAGTCGAGAAAACATACATTCGTAGCAACCATCCCGCACCTGCCTTGATCGTTACCATCGATTACTGAATTGCACATAGGCTCAAGTATCCTGCTCCAAATGCTCTTTTTACCCAAATCAATTAATTTTTTACGCCCGGTGGCCTTTATTAGGTCAAGGTCACGCATAAACTTCTAGTCTGTGGGTCGTTCCTCCAATCTTCTAAATAATCGATTTTTTTTTCACTTTTCCTCCATTTTACTGAATTTTTAATCAAATGAAATTTTGAATTAATTAAAAAATTTTTAATTGAAATTTTTATTTTAAAATTTCATTATGAAATTTTCTGAGTATTTAAAACGTATAAACTTGTACTCCAAAAAGTACAAAAGTCTCGTGTCGGCATTATTGCACCGTCGTTTTTTCGGATTCGAGAAACCACCATTGTTGACAAAGAGAAGTTGAATTCGTCCTGCGGAGAGTTTATTCGTGTGCATTATGTAAATTAATTTGGAACGCACGGAGTCGGTGCAAGGGGATGGTGCGTGTGAGGAACCGATGGTGCCACTGTGAGAGTTGCGCCATTAGTACTCGGTGTGCGCGGTAGACATGTTTGACAGGCGTTCGCGACTTTCTGGATTTCCCGGTGAGTTTTTCTCTTGTCAGAAATTAAAACCTTGACTTGGGTCAACTCTCGTCATCATATGCGGTCATAAAAAGGTTAATTGAATTTCGGAGGTAAACGGTATCTATGTAGTTTCTCGGCCTCCCGCAGGGACTTGACAGCCATCTTGGACGAGTCCACTTTGCTCTTTGCGTCTTTGCCGCCAAGTGGCACATTTTTAACTTCAAAAAATCATCTTCTGAGAAAATTGGGGAAGGTTATCAGGCAATATCTAGATTTTAAATTTATTGCTGATTTAGATTAGACAGTTCTTGTGTTAAAAGTGGAGGGGATCACTGATTGGAAATTTGAATATCTTGCGCGAGCTAAAGTTAGGTTGTGATAAGTTTTACAGGGGCGTAATTAGATGGATAAAACCCGGTGCATCCTTTTTAATTAAAAAAATTACCTTTTTTCTTTTCATTTAAATTTATGTTGTGGGAAATTTAAAGGGGTTTGAATATTTAGTGAACTTTATTATTATTATTATTTATTTATTAATTTTTTTTGAGAAAGGTGTAAATTCGAGGTGTGAGGAATTAATTGTCATACGAGTTATGCATCATTTTTCACGGGATTGTGGAAGGGTTAAATCGGTGGGAGGGGTTTACAAGGAGTTCCTCGTTGAACTGTGACTGTCATTGATCCACCTCTACACGCCACAAAACATGACCCAACCGCTACCTTCTACAGGGCCGTCATCCATGAAATTTTCTCTGGGCACTTTATTTGAATTACGTCCAATCATTCGACTTAATTAAATTGACAATACTGAAAATTTTGTCAACATTAAAATTCAGACAATTTAAGAAGAAAAGTAATTCTACTTCTATTTGCTTACAAAATTTCTAAAATGGATTTTAAGTGAATTTAGTTAAAAAAGACTCTAGAAATTGTTCCCCTTTGCAAGTGCTAAAACTTGAGAATAAGTTATGTCACTTCCTACCTCATCATTTCACCATAAACTGGGTGAAATAATGTGGGTGAATACGTTCTTTTGAATAAATGGGTTAGTGGTTATGGATACGATCCTGGAGTGTTGACGATTGTGCTGCACGACGTGACCAATCCTATGGTCGGAATGTCGGGCAGGCTGTTTATGTTTAGAGTGTGCGGATGCATCGCGTCGATGTGAAAGCGGTTTGTCGGATAACCTCGGGTTTCGTACTTCAAGTTCGGACCTGTCGCGTGCCGCAGTACTACTTGTCGCTCGTCGGCTTTTCCAATGCCGCTGAACAAGACGCAATCCCCTGCCCCCGCCCTCTCCAATGTACCCCGTACCATCACAAAACTCTTCTCCAACCATTTCCCCGCCCCTGCCTCAGAACAGAACCCCTTCTTCTCTTCGTCTATCCTGGACCTTTCTCTTTCTCCGATCAATAAAATAGTCCATCTCCTGCGAAAACTTTCTCACTTTGAATTTTAACGCCGCTCAGCTTTGAGCGCGATTCTCCTCTGGGTCTTCCTCTTTGCGAAATATCTATTATGCATATGTACTTCCAAGATAGTGGGTGGAAGTTATGGAAATAACCCGAGGAAATCGTCTCCGAAATGATTATTCATCGCTGAAAGCTGCAGGTTGAAGGATTTATGAGAATTATTCTAAATGACACGTGTTGACCGTCACTCAAGGGTGGTACAAAAAAATGTGTCGTCTCCACCTCCCCACCTCTCTCTCTCTTTGATTCGATGTTAAAATAGTTGAGCAGTTTTTCTTTTTTTTGGTAAAGGGGAAGGGAAGGGATCTCGTAAAAGTTGCTTGGATGCAACAACTAATACGTGCACTGATTGCAGAACATGAATATCGATAATCTTATATGACGTCCTTGTAGATTCGATTCGTCAGTTTACACGTGACCTTTAAACTATTGTTTCCATGACGATCTTAATTTGTTATCTAGTTGATAGCCTTGAGAATTTTTGAGCAGATATGATTTTTAACAACTTATATAGACTGATTGATTGTGACTCGTATGACATAGAGTTGAAAATATTATCTTTTCTTTCAGATCACAGACTTCGTACTCGACAATTGTCGGAGTACGAATATCGTTGGCTTGACGGATGAATATGTGGCTTTGGAAAAGTTGAGCCTCATCAATGTGGGCCTTACAAGTCTCAAAGGCTTCCCTAAGCTACCAAATCTCAGGAAGGTTTGTGTGATTTTTATTTCGCAAAATCGAATTTAAGCGCTTTTAAGTATTTCATAGCAAAACGGTTTTAATCTCAATGTATTATAATCATTGTAGCTGGAATTGAGCGACAACAGGATTTCTGGTGGTTTGAATCTTCTTCACACGAGCCCAAAATTGACTCATCTTAACCTCAGTGGGAACAAGATTAAGGACCTGGACACCTTAGAACCTCTAGTGAGTAAATTTTCCTTTTTTTTTTTTTTGTATATAATGTGAAATACTGAACAAAGTCCTTTAAAATAAGTACATTTTATTTTACAGAAAGAATTCAAAAACTTAAAAAGCTTGGATCTATTCAACAATGAAGCGACAAATATGGATAATTATAGAGAGAAAGTATTCAATCTCATCCCCAGTCTACGATATTTGGATGGGTATGTATACAAAAAATCATTTAAAAGTTAAAACAAAAACTCGAAACTTTTTCTCTAGATATTTATAGTTCGGTTTTGATTCTTAGATTTGACATCGACGATTGCGAAGTCGATGATAGCGAAGGCGAGGATGATGAAGTGAACGGAAATGATGGAGACGGTGACAATGCCGAGGACGATAGCGAAGATGGTTAGTAAAATCACATGATTGGATCTAAAAAATTACTAAAGCTCAGTGAATGAAAAAGTGTTTAACCTTTTTCTCTATTTCCCTTAGTCTTTTTAATCTTATTCTTGTATATAATATTTTTCTCTGATGATTTTGATTATTTTATCTTGCAGTTAGTGAGGAAGAAGATGATGATGACTTGGATGATGGTGATGTAGGTTTGGAAGCCGTATACAAAGATCACGACGTAAGTAATAAATCAAATAATTAGATTCATTATTTTTTATTTTTTTATTTTTTTTTATTTAATTTTAACAATTTCTCTATTGTATTCTTAGGAGGAAAGTGATGAAGAAGATTATATGGGAGAGGAGGATGACGAAGATGATGACGATATCGATGAAGATGAACCAGAGGAGGACGAAGGTGAGTTGGTTCCCCTTTAATTCTTTTAGATAAAACTAAAGAATTATTTTTCTGCATTTTTGTAGCTATTGTTTGTAGGTGTTAATATTTTTAATTCGTTGAGATTGTCGATCATACGATTTTAAGAATTAATGCGAAATTAAGATAATTAATCGAAGAGGGTCTCTTTAAAACTTGTATTCTTAACAAACAGGATATTTTCGGTAGATTTTTAACAAGATATTTTCCATAGACTGAAAAATAACTTGATGTTTTGTAGAATCATCATCTCCAGCCCGAGGCAAAAAAAGAAAACACGAGGAAGGTGGGGAACCGGGGAATTAAAACCCTGATAAAATTTTCGCTACTGTCGTATGAGTGTGTAAAATTCGTATAAATAATAACAATGATTGCGCCGCCGAGTGAACAGCTGGGAATCAAACTTATTGACCGACCAATGACAGTACAGTTAGTGGTGTGATTTTATCAGTAAAAGAGAAAAGAAAAAAAAATTTGTTTAAGCAACTGTTTGTGAGACAAGAATCGATTAAGAAAAATGCAAGCGAAGATCACGAAAGACGAAACAACGGATAAAAAAAAAGGCATAAATAGGGGCCGCATTCCAGCTAGACCCAACACGTTTTAGTTATACTAACGATATTTTATATAGAGTATATAGTTAGAGAATTAGAGGTGTTGCATAGTGTGGACGAGAGTTTGGAATATTGAAGGACTCCGGTGACAGCAGAGTTCTACACTCGAAAGGAGCGCATTTGTCTGTTAGCTCCAGTCGGCCAAAGGCTGGTCATGCTGGAATGCAGCCGTCGTTAATCAGTAATAAGGTTACATAAGTTACATTTTAAATACATTATTATTGTACCATTAATAAGTATAGAGTAAACGAGGAACAACTTTTGTACAGGTTTACACCATACATTGAAAGAGCATTATGTCGCTGTGAATTTTAGGACAGAAATTAAAGAGACCAACAAGAATAGAATCTTTGGGTCCAAGGCTAGTATAATAGCAGAAATACATTGTTTAAAATATTTAAATAGGGATCAAAGAATTTTTTTTGTTTTCTAATAGAAATTACTGAAATTTTATTTGAGAGTTTGTTTCGTACTCGTTATGCATCGTTTGAGTGCTGATGTACTGACAAAAGTACAGTGCCTATCAGAAAATTTACTAGAGGGAAAGGAGAAGAAAAAAAAGTGCAATCTTGTAATTTTTTAGATGAGCTTTTTTACACTTGGTTATTCACGCATTTTTTACTTGATTTTGAATTTATGAACTATAAAATTATAAAAAAATGTTTTCGTGTTTTTCATGACTCCAAAAATTAAAAAAAAAAAAAATAACACATTCTGATGAGAATGTAAAAAAGAAGTTAATATAAACAAAACAAACGTTATGCCGCAATGATCTTTATTTTCTGTCTTGAAGATCACTGAAGCGCCACCATATATCGTATTGAGTAATGCGTGAAGGTAATGGATATTGACGATGATGATGATCATTATAATTATTATTAAATTATGATTCTTATGGTTTTAAAGAAACAAATGTTTACACATGGATGTGCTTTCACAACGATTACGGAGTGACAAGAATTTATACTAGGGCAGACCGACTAAGTATTCGGAACGAGACCTAGGCGCAAATGAAAAAACAGAAGAGGCAGATCAGTAAATTATAAAACACAGCTAATTGTATGACTGGGACCGCTTGACTATACTGACTAAACTGATCACAGATAACTTCGACCGAATGAGTGAATGTATGCAAAGAGAAGAATGTGAGTTTAAAGAGGGTTGGTTTTGTAACAAAAGTAAAAAAAAAATAAAATAAAACAAAAATAATTGCGGTAGAAGATCAAGGACCTGGCGCGACCTTGCCGCCAGATTGGTTATGGCCTTATCCAATTTTTCCAGGACTAAAAGCAAATTTATATTAGGTACAATGAGTAAATGTGAATCTGTAAATTCCCGATGAGCGAATTGTCATTGCGGCTCGCGCGGAAGGGATGTATTGAGAAATGAATTATAAATGATACTATTATTATGGATTAATTATTCCGCGCGCTTCGCGACACAAACACTTTTGTCAATTGTGATTTTGAATAGACCATTTAATTAAGTCAATTTTTGTCCACCACCTTCGTCAGATCATTTACGACCATATATAAGTCTGTCTGTTCTGTTTTTAAAGTGAATTTTTATCATAACGTTTGTTTATTTTGAGTAATCTTCATCACAGAATAAGAAAAAATAATTTATTAATAAAACCATTTACAAATCAAGAAACTGTTTGTACTTAATTGTGATTGTTACACCTCACCGTTTAGTGGAGATTATATCATTACACTTGATATTTACAGCTATATTATATCAATAATTATAGAGAATAATGTACTATTTCCTTCAGCATGTTTTGAACATGACTTCGTATGAATCTTGACTTATTTGTTCATTTATTATAGTTCAGTTCTTAATAAATTATTACAAATGTCAAACTAATTTTACTTATTTTCTTTACTCGAAGTGACACTTGCTTGTAAATTAACGTAAAACGAAGTTAATTTTACTTTTACAAAAAAAAGTGTATTAAAAATAGAGTTCGAAATTCTCGGTAATTTAAAATTGGGTAAGGTATCAAAGAATGTTACAGTAACTTACGTAATTTAAGAGAATTAACGAGAATTAACATTTTTTAACATTAATTGGTCACATCATTCATTGTGGTAAAATCACGATATTTTTTACAGTGTACTTACTACAGAAATTTTTTTTTTTTCATTTAGAGGAGGAACCATCCCCCTTGGTGCCCCCCCTAGCTACGGTCATGGATTATCGACGGTCCTGAGACTGCTCACTGATTGTCACTGATTTTCTGTTGGAGAAATTCTGTCATTAGCTGAAATTTGAATCGCGCGCCAAATTTCAGCCAACGGCAGAATTTCTCTAACGAAAAGTCAGTGAGCAGTCAGGGCCGCCGATAATCCATGACCGTAGCCAGGGGGGGCACCAAGGGGGATTGTTCCCCCTCTAAATGAAAAATAAAAAATGATAAAAATTAAAAAAAATAAATTCTCATAAATTCTCAAAAATTGTAAGGTAATTTATTTTAACGTTACTTTCTCGGTAACGTTACCGAGAACGGGAATATTATCTCGGTAATATTACTCACTAAGAACTCTAATTAAAAATACGCATTTTTTTGATCTGCATGCATATTGTTATATGTATATTTGAAAAATAAGTAGGTACCACTACAAAGGAAAAAAATACCCAATTGGAATTTATTTGCGTATGTATATAGTTTGAATTTGTTGCGAATCGTTTTGAAATATGTATGTCAAATAAAAACGTCTTGAATTATTGTAAGATAATTTATACCTGTATGTGTACAATGTTTACTTATCTTTATCTGTTCATTAATATCTGTTTTTCCTATTTTTTTTTCACACTTTTTTGTTATTAATTACATGCATACCAACTGAGCTAGTCAAGTGCTTCCCCCTTCGTCAAATTGAACAACTAAAATTTCAAAATGGCCACCGCATGTGCAGTTCTTCTTCCAGTATTCCTCCGCGCTTCAATCAGAGTACTTGGTTCGAGTTCGGTGAAATCGTGATAAGAAAGCTGCCGGTACAACGAGTTGAGTTTTGTGTCAAAAAGCGAAGAGCAAGAGAGGAGTACTTTTAACATCCACAGTTAAGCGTGAGATAAAAATGGCTGAGAGTAAGGGCGCGTTAATCGCGAAGACAGTGCAAAAACACGCAGGTAGAGCGAAAGAGAAGGTAAGTGTCTCAGACATTCCAAGGAATTCAATGGTTAAAACGTTCAAAACTTCCAGAGATTATGATCTCAGACTTGTTTCGTTATGGCCTTTGCATTTCGCATCAATTAGATGCATTTGTCGATTTATAGGTTATAAACATCAATGTTTAAATTGAAAGATCTCGGGCAAGATAAGTTAAGTCTTGACTTTAGCCGAACTAATCAAAGAGTAGGATTTTATTCATGACGCACCTTCTCAACAAAATTCCTGCGGTGAGGTCTATCGTCAAATAAAATTTCGATACATTTTTTTTTATATATCTCAAGGTATACTTGAAGTATCTTCACTTGCAAGTATAGAAAAAATCTGACGTTTGACATTTCGGGAGCTCCATCTTTTTGTTGTTTTTTTTTTTTTTTTTTTTTTTCATAATCAGTGATCATCTTTGATTCGTGCTAATTTGATTCGGTAGAGCAAGACTTACATAACTGGCGAACACGAATCTATTGTATGGCAGAGCTCCATTTAAAATGACAATTACTTATGCAACTCGCGTCAATGCCACAGCGGATTATTCCTCTGAATTGTATATATTTTTCTATCTTATATTATATTCCCGCAAATAAATGTTCCGGTAAATTAATTACTTCAACCGGTAATCTTTCAAATCATACCTCGCTCTTTTGGTTTATCTCGATTCTTTATTTCCGTAAACCTTTTGTTTAAATCAAGGATTCCTTCCGTGAGATAATCCTAATTAGAAAGGGTTGAAAAAGTTTGATGCCCATCTGTTCGCGATTTGAATTCACATCTACAGATGCTATGAAATGTTTGACACTGATGATGATTCTATTATTTAAGAGGAAAGGTGTCTGCACTTTGACAAGACTATAGTCTCGAGATTGATTTATCATCCGAAGAATTACCATCCTTGACGTCTGCATCTACATCCTGTACTTTCGTTTTTGTTGGCCTAGAGCATAGTTCTTAACTGCAAATTTTCAATTAGCTTTATTTACCTCCTGAAAAAAGTTCTTCAACTTTAATCTGTCTTTTATGCAAAATACAAGCGTGCTTATCAAACAAGTGTTATGCAGTTGAGATGTCCTATCTTTTTCTATGTAAATTTGTGTAAGATATTACTTTATCTTAACAGCAACTTCCACGATAAGAAGTTTCAATATCTCTATTTCTCTAGCAAATTTTCGTGAAATAAGATCTTGGAGAGCAAACAGAGAAAACACTGTTAGGGGCTATTGAGGAAGGTTCGGAGAGTCATTAGCGCTGATACTTTAAATTTTCATTTGGTTCAAAGTTTAAGAGCTCAGGAAGATTTACACTCTGCTAGAAAAATACACCGACCACTTGTAGTACTCATAACCTTACAAGGTATCCGTCATTCGGTCAATAAACTCGCACGTGGATGGAATTAAATATACAATCGATTATATATGCAATCATAGGAAGAAATCACCTTCTACTTCCTGGTATTATTATATTTGAGTAAGTTTAAATTAAAATTCAAAAAAATTTTAATAGATGGGAATTTATCTCTATCTATCCTGATATTTGAATGATCAAGTTACTTATAGAATGAGTGTTAAATTATTTAGGAGTGTCGCCAAATCGATGATTCAGAAATTGAAATTCTCTCGAAGCTCTACACCGGAAGTACGATACTATCTCAATACTTTTGTTCAGAACTGTACATTCTCCCCTTAATTCTCTGGATTTAATCTTTTTCTGCAATCGTCTGACGCGCTTTGTCTCTAATTACTTTCATTATGACTATGAACACGTTTGTTATATTTTTTACACTCGTAAACTTACTTAGAATTCATAAAAGCGGTATACTTAGATTTTGATGCAAACTTTATTTCATACAATGATGGGCACACTAATTACTTTCGGTTTCCTTGAATTTTCCGCACTGTCTCTGTTTTTAAAATTTTATTAAATCTCTTGAAATCTTTGGAAATTTTTTAAATCTTGTATCTGGTGCACCCTTTTTTGTATACATGTATACAAAAAATTCAAGTGATTATCTCCTCACAAAACCCGTTTTTTTTAAGGAGTTTAGACGTTTTATTGCTGTAGAAAAAGTTAAATTTTTGTGGTAAAGTGCGAAATGTAGACTGAATTATCTCAGGAAAAGCTGCAGATAGGGCAGCATTCCAGACATGAGGAAGTGAACAGGGACTTGTATGTATCCTGTTGACGAATGCCACATTTGATTCAAATACAAATGGTTACTGCAGCAGCGCAAAAGGAATGGTCGAAGCGTAAACTTTTACCGCTTCAATGTTGCTTTGGCGCAGGTTATTTACTTCTTTACCAGTCAATTCTTCTAAGAGTGCTTCACACTTCAGTGCCGGTGCATATGCGTTTCGATTTTCTTTTGAGAGGCTTCAGTTTGACTAAAGATAGCTCGAATCTGTCGCAATTCATTAATAACTGTAAATTTGATATTCATTACCGTTAAACGAACACTTCGTCTTAAGTGAACTCGCTATCCATGATGCAACGTAATTTTGACTAATTACTAATTGTAAGCGAATAGGTTAACTAATCCTATCAAGCTATGTAATATAATTTTGATTTAAACTGAGAGAATATAGATGAAAATATTTTTTGTATAGGTTACGGTTTTAGTGAATTTAAAAAATTAAATTTATAAAAAATTACGAGTTATTATTGAATTTTCTAGTAGGAATATTATTTTGCATTTATAATAATTCATACTTTAGTAATCGATTAGAATTTATTGAAAGAAGGAAGGCAGCTAGCTAGCTCTCTACGCTTAAGAGGTAATTATGTCATGTCGAAACCCTACCGATCGTCAGGAACAGCAATCTTGTTTAAAAACACTTTTGTACTCACGTGAAGTAAGAAATAATATAACTTTAACTAATAGAAATACGCAAACTGGATTTGAGGTCACGAGTTTGATTCTAAATCTTTTTCTTTACTATTTTTACGATACCTAATATACATATTTAAATCATCCACAAATGATTAGAATAATGTACTGCACACTTTGAATTTTCTTTAAATTCTTTGATATTGTCTCCTTGAAATCACTTAAAATCTCATTTAAAACTCTTCAAGTTTTTGAAATGCAATAATACGTGAAAGTTTTCATGTAAGTTTTATAGTACTAGGACTTCAAGTTTCTTCAAATATTACAGAACTTGGGATATAAAAAATGTGTTCTCCAAATTTCAAACTAACATTCCAACACTATTAATATGAATCAATGGAAACAAATTCTTTTATTCATTGAACGCAAATGTATTTTTGTAATGTGTAGGTTCATATCCAAATAACCGTTGTAATGGGTGGGAGAGTATACTAAATTTGTTGACTTTATGATAGAATAAAACCGACTTTGTCAAAGAACCGGTTAAGTCATTTATATTTTGTTGATTTACGACTTTGTGTAATAGATTTTTTCAACACATTTCCCATGCCTTTAAATAATGGAATAATTCTAGGATTGTCTTGAATTCCCACTTCGATATCTTGACGATTTATGTAAATTAAGAGTTAAGATCAGAAAAGCGACTTTTGATCGAAAAGCGTAAACTCTTTACGGAATGCATTCTGACCCTATAACGCTTGTAATTCGTAGGTGTCTCGATGTGTTCTTTGCCATGGTGGGGACTACATGAACTTATCTGGTAGAACCGGTCTACAGCATTGCCTTGCCAAGGTATCCAAAGGTATCTTCTGGTTTTGTCCAAACTGAGAACAACTTCTCGATCAAAAGCCCATCGACTCTAGATGTCTAGCTGATGGTTCCTTCCCTGAGAGTTATTGTCATTAGTTCTTTTTAAAGTCGTGAAATTGTTCAATTGTAATTTCCTGGAAGAAATGCACATTCAATATTCAAAGGAATCGAATTCCAGCTGATCAGAGATCGGGTTCATGTAAAGTTTCACATGACCACTAGCTTTCTTGCATACTTATGCGCATGATCTGTGTCCTTCGCAAAATGGTGTAACCGGAAACATTTGAAAGTGCATAGCACAGATTCAAACATGATTTGCTTTTTAGAATACTTAGAAACCGACGAAAAAATGAGCTCAAAGTTTACCTATATGCGTAGGGTGTCGATTTGTCCGATCTCTATATTTACCGGTATTATTTATTTATCGTTTTGACGTCCTAAAGCATTGTTTTAAATCTGGATCATGGAGTTATACATAGTTCTTATATACAGACTTTAACTTTAGGAAGTCATGAAATTACCCAATTCTAAGAACATTGATTATAGTTGGAAATGTTTCCATAACGGCTAACGAGTCTAAACATTGATTTTTCTGCCACAGACTTCACAGTTCACATAATTCACACGGAGGAAAAGATCAGCCCAAGAGCTAGGAGTAAAATTACATAACTTTGTTATTGACCAAAGTCGTTTTGAAGCACGTATACGACATTACGTTGTTATTTGCCCACAAAAGTGAGTTTTCTCGTTGTATACTGTATATACAGTCTACATGTAGATTTTTATAATCTACAACAATTAGATATGATTTAATTCGCTGGAGGAAAGCAATAGTAAACTAGGAGCGATTATTACATAATGTAATTAAATTACACTGAGCTGTCGCAGGTAATTAGATCCTGAATGGAAATTTACAAGAGAACTATCGATAGATCCGAAGTACTTCCTGGCCTGGTCCTAATAAGTGTTGTAGGAGGTGTTGGCTCAAAAGCACGAAGTTTACTCGAGGCGAAGAAAGCCAGTACCGGTGCCAGAGAGCAGCCCATTAACTTGGCAGGCCTTTTGCCTCTGTTGTAAAGTGCAATGCCTGCCTGCGGTATCGCGGATTATATCGGAATTTACCTTCCCATTTGCTTTGCGCTTCTATGTTAGAGAAACTTACGAATGGGGCCCTCTCGTCTTCGGTCAAACACAATATGAAAAGGTATCTGCTTGATAGTTGTTCAAAGTCTTCGATGAGCCACGTGAGAATTGGAAAATAACTAAAGGCCTGGAATAAGTCATTTCAGAATGGCTCTTGGCTACTTTCTATGTTCTATTTAGATCGAAAAAAAATAATAGTATATTGCGTATCAAGGGCGTCAAATGATGAACCATATGTGGCAGTAAATTGAAACAGATCAGTTGAAGTTTTTTGAGAAAGCGAATCTGGACCAAGTTCAGATGCATGGTGTTAGGTGGAATAAACAAATTTTTGTTAATCGTGTGCCACCTGGTTCACCAAAGCTAGTGTTCAGTGCCACTTTCCATCTTGGTCCACCTCGCCTACCAGTTACTATTTTTGTTACCAAGTCCCGGGAGTCTTGCTCTGCGACTGTCTGCAAATATCTCTGCAAGCTTGTCGGTTTCTCCGAGTTTCAGAGACGAAGTCATTCATTTCAATGTCCGCGACGTCCTTTTCCCTTCCACTAGAAGTACATGTCTTGTGTCCCAGTCTCCAAGTCTCGAAGATGTTTGACTGATAAACTCGATTTACTGTCTGATCGTAACTAAATCTTAGATGATTTTCAATAGTTTTTCCCAAAGGGAAAATCTGTTTTCTTGTTGCAGTTTTGTTATCTTCTCGGGCTTTGTTCATTCGCTTCCATCAGACTAAACTTTCTGCTTGTCGATGTTACCTTTCATCTCTAGATCTTCAAGATTTATCGAAGAATAAAATAATAATCCTTTCCTTCAACTTATCCGTTCTCGAATTGGAGCTGTTGCTAGTTTAGAGTTTAGAGTTTAGAGACTTTAGAGTTTATAAGAACTCAGTTATACAAAACTCGGTTTCGTTATTTTGCTATATAATTTGGTGATATTCTTGGACAATTGATGGCAATAGATTTGTTGTATGTTTATGTAGGCCGCTTGTCACTCTTTGGGGTTTAATTACATATTGCTAAAATCATAATCTCACTTGCAAAATTAGCAATATTAGAAAAAAGAGCTGCGGTTGAACCTGTTTAGACATATATGCTCATATCGAATTACTATCATAATATATTACCTAACAAATCTAATATCACTCGATAATAGACCATTTCGCGTAGTAATTTTATGGTAGCCGAATTTGTTAATTAATACACTGACCTGATAAGCTACATACAAGTAAAATTTTGCACAAACATTATATAACTATTATTTGCATATGCGATAGATAAGAATTTCTTTTGAGGCGAATGGCTGGCTTTGATATACTTTGGCTTGCGTTTGCCTCGCGATTGAGTTGAAAAGAAATTTGTATGGAGGTATGCCAACCCAACTGGGATCATTAGTCTTTTAAAAATAATCAGCAATTTTACTCTCTTACGGCGAAAATTTACATTTACGAAATAAGTAATCAAAGAATGAATGAAGCCCGGGAGGAAAGTCATTCTCAGCTTGAACGTTTTACGTGTTACAAATCAGATTTCTTTCGATTACTCACTGAGGCCATTGCACCTGTGAAAGCAATAAAAGCTGCGCGTTAATTGGATGTCGCATTCTCCTTTAATTTTATTTATACCAACTGGTAGCTAAACTCTGCATGTTTTATTTGTCGTTAATAAGAATTTTCAGAGTGGTCGCAGGACAAGAAACCTGAGAAATGACCGTGAATTTTTTGTGATACTTGCTCTTTTAATCTGAATCAGCGATAAGTATACCACTGATTCAAATCAGCGTATATACGCTGATGAATCAGTGAGTGTCACGCCCTCTATCATCTAAATTTCACTGATCCATCAGTGGAACTTTCACTGATTGGAGAAGTATGTATTTCATTTGTTTTGAGATCGGTGAATCCTAAAAAAATCTTTTTATATTTCTGTTTCTTTCAAATTATTATCGAATCCTTTCACAAAAATTTGAAATTCAAATTCCATTGAAATTCTTTTAAAAGAACTTAAAATAGTCGTCCTGGTTTAATAAAATCTGAGAAGGTAAAAGTTTCAAATGATTTAGAGAAAGTAGACAATTGTCATTATTCTGTAATTTGTCGCGAGAAGATAGTGATCTCGGGAAATTCTAGAGAGATTTCAAGGCAAAAGTAATTGTTTAACTAATTGTAAGTTTTTAAGTCTTTGTATTGATAATGTTTGACAAATTTTATAATTAAACTTCCTTTGTGAAGCATTGTTTAAATAGACCATGAAAGTTGGTTATTAGCAAAATTGAGTGGTTGAGGATGACTTTAGATTAATGGGGTTTAAATTAATTGAAAGAGAATTATAGAGAAGATCTTTTTGAAGTATTCTTAATTTGTTCTTTTTGTGAGATCCGAAGATGTGAACCAAAATAACCAGACTAGCCAGTCAAGTCGGAAGAAAGGTGGTTTACAAGTGTTCTTTCTTCAAATAGACAAGTCTGAACCCACAATCACGGCCTCTTTACAATTAACAGTGTCAGCACATTGTACGATAACCAGTTGGCAACCAGGTCGAATGCCGAGAGACTCGCGTGTCTGCGTATTGTCCTATTAGTCTCCTCTCTGTCGAAAATGTCAACGTTACTGGCCTTGATCATTGACAATTCTTCACTTTAGCTTGCTCGTTAATATTAAGAAATTATATAACTTTTTGCGCTTTTCCTATAAGTTCGAATCACCTTCTTCTATACACTGAGAAACCCGCATTTGTATTTATTGTTAAAAAGCACACTAGATTTTACTATCTGAACTTTACAATGAGGGGCAAAAACAAATTTTAATAATATTTACTAACCTCAATAGTAACTCGTAGCTTCTTACAGAATTATAAAGTATTTTAGAATAAGAACTAAAACTATTGCAGTATTTGTAAAATATTTAGTAAAATGATGCGCAGAGACCATGCGCATCGAATTACTATCTGGGTTAGTAAAATATGTGCAGTCAGAATAGCAAAAAATAAAAGCTTTGAAGGGACCTAACTTCACACTATAGCCTACATAAATTAATATTCTAGCCTACACATATTATATAATATCAAACATTAGCAATTACATACATACATATATGCACTGAATACAATTACATATATTATTAAGCTGAAACAGAAAAATCAAGTTAGAAGAAAACGAGGCTGGCGGGAATCAAACACTGGTCATCGGGGCAGCAATCGGACGATGTTCCATCTAACCTACAAGACATTATGAGAGTGTGGAATAAAAACGTCCATATGACTGTCTATATCCGTTGTTCGACAATCGGCACACGTCGGATATGCTCGGCTGCGCTCGGTCCAAGACTTGACGTTTTCTGTTAAATCATTTAGTAATTTCTTCTACATATTTAGTATATTATATTACTTAAAACACTTATTACTACTATTCTTTTTGTACAATGTATTAATTTCTGTAATAATTTTTCCTAAATCGGATTTTACTACAGAAAATAGTAAAGTTTGCTATTACTAAATAGGAAACCTTCTTATGAAAATAGTATAACTTATTATGTATGTATTAAAATGTCGAAATTTAAGGATTTTGCCCCAAATTGCTATCGATATTAGTAATTTTTCTAACATAGAGTTTCTCAGTGTAATATTATGCAACAATGTTTGGTCTCTTGGGAAGTAATTTTACACATGTTCAACTTTGAAGGTTTTGTTTGTCTAACTTTAGCCTGGAAAAAACTTTTTGGATCAACGTCGACACATTTGTCTTCTTCTTTTGAAATGTTGCATACAAATGGAACAAACAGTCTTAGTTGACCATTCCTTCCGATCCGAGACTTCTCAAATTGGGGTCTGATGATGCTGGCCCTAATCCAGCAGGCATATAAATACGAAACGACTCGAGACAGAATGCAAAACTATTCTTTCCTTCTCACCTTGATTGTTCATTCCATGATGTCTTGTTTTATCCTTTTCTCTACTTTCACCATTCTTTATTGATTCCTTTTTCCTTCTTCGATTTGTTTTGTAGTTCGAATTTCATTCCCGCTTCCTTGACGGACTAAATATATACACGAGACTTTATTTAAGGAGCTACCAAACCGTATAAAAGACGAGAATGAAATTAATTATATTTCATTCGTAGGTTATTTATAAATAATGGAAAAGTTGTGAACATTTAAATCAGGAAAAAATACTTTATCTATATTTTAATGAAGGCAATAAGTTCATTGACTTTTCTCTTGTGGCTGGTGCTTTCACCTTCTAATTTTTTTCTATTCATGTAAGGTCCGCATAAAACCTCATCGCAAGATTATAAATGTAGTCTATTGAGAGCATTATATTAATTATTACCTTCATTAAGTGGAAATTTTTTTTAAAATTCTTATACTCTTTTTTTTTACATGTTTACTTCCTTATTCGTCTTCTTTAATCGTCCTTTTTCTCTCTGGAAACTTGCAGGTCAAAAAATACCTATCGCCTACCACAAGAATGATGACTGATGACCCAGTCTCTTACGTTTCCTCTTTCGTCATTTCATTACTTCACTCATTCTTTTTCATCTCGTGTAGCTTCGCTCATCCCGCCTTCTCCTTCGTTTTTTCTCTCATTTTCTTTCGGAGCGAAAACGTTTTATGGAAGACTTGTCTCGTTTTTATTTAAAGGTAAAGGAATTTTCCACCGCGAGAAAGAAATAGAAAATATTTGAAATTTTATTCATTATGCAACGAGAAAAAAGTCTTAAACGAAATCCTTGGCTTCTGCTCAAGAAATGATTTGTCTCCGAGAAAACGAAAGTGTTTTGTATAAGTGCGTAATTTTCTCGTTGGCCTTAGAATATGCAAAGAAAAATTTACGACTTTGAAAGCATGTAAATATAAACGTATTGAGTACATTATTTAAGATCTACGTAAGTTGTAACTATTGATTTGCAAAGCTGTTAAGGTGGTGTTACGTATTCACGCCTTTAAACTTCTCTTTGGATTTTAAGTTAGAAATCCTCACTTTTTTAAACTCACGCTTAAGTTTTAAATAGCCGCCACTTTTTGAGTGTGACGATCGCTCAGGAACTCATATCACTTTTCAAGTCTCAAATCTGTGTATAAAAACACTCTAAAAATGTTTCCCAGTGATATAGGCTAATTGTTATTTAAATATCATGAAGAGAAAAAAAAAAGAATATTTTTATTTTATGGAAATTATTTGCTTATCAATAATCTGAATAGAAACTCGAAACGCAATACATAATTGGATAGTTTATTTTGCAGAATGACAAACAAGTGATTCTGCATGCGATATTTCGAATGATTTCGATAGAATCGTATAATTTTGTTGTGAAGGCAATTCGCTGATAATTGTGTATAGTTATGTGAGAACAAGTTGAATGTAAATCTATCGATCTCGTGAATGATCGCAATCTGCTTGTATTTAAATGACTACTACTTTGAGAGATAACGGCATATCAAACTTGTTCCACGATATCTTGAACATGGAATGCAGCTTAACTGCGATTTTCGAATTAATAAAGAAAAGTGTTACATGCAATTATACTGGAACTTGATTGAACTTTCCTTTTTGCTAAAATTGACGTTTGAAACAATTGAAAGTTCTCCACGATTGAACCATGTTGTATGTGAAACACGAAGTAAATAGAAAGAGTACAGAAGGTCACTGAACAGAAGTTATGAATTATTATTTCATTTGAAACCTCATTACAAGTTTTCTTATTTTATGAATATTAAGTTTTCAAGGAAGCTATAAGACTTGTAATATGTCTAGTAAAGAATCCTATTTTTAAGAGGATATTAATATAATCTTGAATATTATTCATAAATTATTATCCAATGTGAATCTATTCCATGAAGGCTATTAAAATACATATTTTGAATTCAAAGGTGAAGAGTTTCCCTGCTTTACAATGCATCATAACTCGTTTTGCAATACGTGACTATAATCTATCAGCTTTTAGGAAAATTCATGCATTTTACGATGAAAACATTTCCAAAGTATGACAATTTTATACACAGAAAAAAATGCTGTTGAATTAATGGGCCGCACTATCATTCTCGTTCAATAGCATTTTGAACGAGAATATTTTTTTCTTAGTGTAATCATTCTTCCTTGTAACAAGTTTATTGCCTTGTGGTCAACTACCGACAATCATTTTCTCCGTGATAAAGAAATAATTGCGTAAAATATAGAAGAAAGAGTGCATCAATTGCGTGTGAAGGAAAATTGGATAAATAGATGCACATTGTGAATTCGAAGCATGAAATCAACTAGTCATGCTCGTCAATTTAAGTTACTATCTCAAAGCGCTTCTGGATGCTGGAGGCTTTACACCTGAAAGAAGTTATGACTGGTACAGAAAAACTTAAAGTCTTATAAGCAAACACTTTTACTAAATTTCTGCGTAAAAACGACCTTCAATGTCCTTTAGATTTTTTATTTTTTTTTACAGAAATATAAAAAGCCATATTCTTTACCTGAATTTCTTTTCATATGAAAAAATAAAGTCACATGACTAATAGTCGTATATTTTTTGTTTCAGGTGAGTCACAGTTGGATACGTTTTCATTCGAAGTTTCCGCCCAAGTAAAAACATTCTAAAGAGGTAATAAAAGTAAAATCTCATAAAATAGTTGAAATTGGAAATTAAATTAAAATAAAAAGAAAAGTGAATCTTTTAAAGATAAAGATTTTTTATCTTTAAAACATTAAAAACTGAGCATTTAATTTTGAGTTTAAAGTATTCAAAATTTGAAAGCCTTCAAAGTAGTGAAGTAAATTAAAAATTCTTATGAATTCTCCAAGTCATATAGGTACATAATTATTTTCTTTTTGGATAAATGTAAGTATTCTTTTGCGGTTAGTTTACATCTCCTATTATCTGACTTTGTGGAATGTGGTTCACACGGTGACCTCCACGCTAGGAAATCCAAATGCAGGTAATTTCAGAAAGGATCATTAAGGCTCGGCATCCTCGAACCTTTATAACTGTGTAACGGGAATCTCCTTGAATCGGGAGTCTTCTTGAAGTGCTATGAGATTTATGACCGTTGAAAGTCGACGAAACACCCGTTGCATATCCAATGCAACTCGTGTCTTGAGTCTTGAGGCTCGGCAGGAAATGACGAAGTTCAGTATCGGTATGGCAGGACGACGGAAACAAATCATCCTCGAGATCGTCGTCGTAACAAATGTACACTTCGATATTCCGGATCTCAGCTTCAATACATACCACCAACCTTCTTCTGTGGTGACGCAAAAACTCTTTGAAGTAAACAATTGCAGTGAAGATGAAATAGAAAGTAGAGTGCAGGAAAGGCTGTTATGCAACATAGAAATTATCAGAAAAAATAATCTCAAGTTCGGTGGAAGGTTTATATCGTGATCAGCTTTCGCGTGTCTTCCAGGGCTTAAGTGGACCGTGGTACCGGAAGTGGCACATTTTATTCCTCTAGAGTAAATAAACCCAGATTTAAAAATTGAAATTGGGAAAGATTTTTCTGTAATCCTATGATTAATATGATTATTTATTTAACAGGTGAGTTCTTTACATTCTTCCATCAAAATAACTCATCTTTGCAGTAGTTTAGTAGTTAAAACTCTATTATGCTAGCACTTTATGTATAAGCATTTTACGTATTCAATTGGCTTACATATCCTGGCATTGAAATGAACATAAAATGGGGTTGTGCAGGTCATCACTTGAGGTATAAATATTTTCTTTCTCGCGATCGAGAATTTATCAGGTCGCCATTCCGGAAGCAGAAAACGAAGTATAATTTGTTCTTTCTGGCAGTTTCGTTGATACGGTGAAACTGCCGGTTTATTCTTGGCGATGTTCGCCATCCAGGAAGTCCTTGTGCCTCGTGTACTCGTGCCAATTCCAGAAACTTAACGTGTATCTTTTTTGCTGTCGAGCTCGACTCTCAAATCTCTGATCGGGGAAAAAGGTAACTGAAACATTCATTCGATTTTTTTTTCTATTTCGGATCTTCGGATGACAACAAGCTTTTTATTGTCTCCTGTGACTTGTAGAAAAATTACTTTGCTTTAATAAATCGTAATTGAAATGTAAGAAATTCGCTGGGACTAGAAAATTGTCTTAGGTTCGTTCTCATTTCATAAGCAGATTGTCTGAAACTTGACCTACTGTCGGTAGATAAGGCCACATGACCTTGCTAAGGAAGCAGCAAGTTTAACTTGACATGCGAGATATGTATCTTTTTACTCTTTTTGTAAGCAGATTTAATTTGATGGTAACCGAGGTTAAAAAAAAGCACACGAAATGAAAATGTTTCCATATAATTTGACGCTCCACGATTGAACGGATCGACGGCTGCCACACTAAAAGTGTAAAAAATTAAGTACTTTGCGTGTGACTAACTGTCCATTACCGCATCATGAAAGGACGTGAGAATTCGTTACGATAATTTAGAATAGAGTATAGTAGCGGTTTAACTGGTTACAACTTTAATGACAATGATTATTCTACTTATCTTTTGTCTTGTTCATATATCTTTGTCAAACAAACTACATAATTCAAAACTCTTTGTATCTCTTAATTTGATGGTTTTTTAATTTCTACTTTCATTCGCATTATAATTTTAGTAGACATTACCGCTATAAATCTGTTGAAATACTGGACAAATTTTTATTTAACTCCTGTAAGTAATCCCAAGAAATACCGGAAATTTGTTTTAATCCCTTAGTGAATGTCAAACTGACACATGTTAATAAGCTCTTACGGTACATTATTATTGTTAATTAGTTAATGAATATAATTACCGACTAAAATTGTATCCTGAATTAGACGGGATCAATATATTGGTCCCGTCTAATTCGATTTCCCATGCAAAGTGGTGAAAGGTATATAATGATCACTTGAGGGAGAAAAATCATTATTGAATTTCCTACCAACGAACATCATGGTAGGTTAATTGCATCCAATTAGATGAGCGGGCTGCATTTCTATGTATATCAAGACTACGTTTGAAACTAGACCAGGGATTCTCGGACGTTAGCCCGAAAGCAGATATGTGGAACAAAAAATTCGAGACATGTACCCGAGCATGTACCTCATCTAATTTTACCTCCAGATGTTCCACAATGTTATATCGAATCGAAAATGTTGATGTTTGCTCCACTAGATTCGCTTAGAACTCGTAACAGGATGCAAATGGCGTTTAGGTGATATAATCTGGTTGGAGATTTCTGAATGAACTCAAATTAGTTGGGATGGAATAGTGCGCAGGTTTTCAAACATGAGTTATTCACAATACATATTCAAGTGGATAATTGCACTGGCCTTGGTTGCGGTTGCACTTACCATTTGATTACGCATCGTCGCATTAATCCACCTTGATCGGTATGCACTCTAGACATGTTCAAAGCCGTTTAAGGTCGTTTCACCCAAGTAAAAGGGTTAATAGAGTTCTACTACCAAGAGAATTATTATATCGCGCAAGGAAGTTCACTTTTTCAAAGACAAATCAGTAATTTCTTCATTAACTATGAATAGGTGAGAGATTTGAATTTCTTACTAAAAGATTAAATAAATCTTCTCAATAAAATTTTAATCTATACCACTAGGTGACCTGTAAAGATGGTAAATGGTAAATGATGGTGTAAATGTTGATACTACTCTCATATTCTATGATTTTATTTAGTCCCAATTTGTTCACAGCAATTATTTATTGAACTACGCAACAGGAGCTCCACTAATTGAATTAGCTCTCATCTCATGAGGGCTTCTCGTCATCCTTTTTTTCCTCTAATACTGTCAATTTGTTGTCATGCTCAATGCTCTATTCTTCATGAGTTTGAAATGCTGCGTAACATAATTGAATCGTGAAAAGAAAAAGGGCTTCAGTTGATTTTTGAAGTTTAAGACTTTATTAGGACTTTCGGATAGTTGGCTCATTCTTTTATGTAGTATTATATAAAACTATATGTTGATTTTGTTGGGAACGTTTTGTGAATACTTTCGGAATCTGCCTCTCCTAATATAGCGTTGGTCATCTAATGCGACACTAATCACCATGAACGTGGGCGTAGTCACCTACAGAAACGACCTTTCTTGATTCCCTTTGAGTTTAGATCTTGCAAGAAGTTGCTCACCTCGAACAACTTTTCAAATGGGCATTTTCGAATTCGAAATTATCACTCTAGTTTATAAACATGAAACATATTGTCTGGCTGCTATTTCCAGAAACTTGCAATTACTTGAACAAATTTAATCGATTTCATTTCAGTTCTCAATTATCTTGACCGCTTGTCATATGCTCAAAATTCAGTGATATAGCAGTATTCAATTTCTCGTGTGAAGGAAAAATTGGGAATTGTGGGAGACACGGCAGGCGCAAATTAAGTGAGCGACAGCTTCTAATTAGTGTAGATTGGAGATAGGGTCTAAGTAGCTCCCTATCGAAAGTTTATCGCGAGGTCACTCGTGCGTCCCATGTTCTCTGCTCATTTAACCTTATACCTGATGTTAATAGTTAAATAGCAATCACTCTCCATATTGCTGTCGGAATAAATTTCCCACCAGTTATCATAATTTATCTAGGATATGACCTTTGACTATTGAAATTATAAAATACATATGAAAGGACTGATTTTTCTATCTTGTTTCTGCCCAGTAGAGTATCATCAGATGCGCCATCGGGTACAAGTATCGTTATATCTATAACCGCCTCCACCTAACTATTACTTAGCCAACTGTACTCAATCTCTAGCTGTACCTGCTCGTAAAAGCGGTCTACCCACGTACGTAATACTCGACGTTCTCATTCACAAAAGCCTTGCATATACGAGTACAAGTACCCTCATTGTCCATCATTGCCATTCCTCCACGACACGACCCTCGTGAAATTCAACTGTTTACAAGTCTGCAAATGGGGTACGTGAACCTTTCACGCCGCGCCTCATTCTTATCTGCTCACGTGGTTGCAGACTCCCTCTTAGTAAAATCAATGCGATTCGGCTTCTACTAAACCTTTCTCTTAACTCCTGTAGTGTGAGGCTGAGCTGAGTTATCTTCTAGGCGACATTTGTCCAATATTACATAATTTAACGCATTAACATTCTTGCAAAGTCAAGATAAATTCAGATTTATTACAATGCGATGAATTGAACATTAAATGTTGAAAATAACCTGCGCAAATATATACTTTCAACATGATATGACAGAATTAAAAATTGAATATAAAACACACATTCAAACTTGCAGACGCATGTAAAATTCTGATGTGTAGAGAGATTCATGACTTGAACTTTCGATGTACACCGTTTTCACGACTGCATGTGTGGTCACTAATGATTGGGAGTAAATGCGAATTATGTTACGTTAAACGAACTGATTCAGAGTTCTGGCTTTTGAAAAATTTTACTGAAAACTTTTCTACTAAAGTGTGGAAAAATTTTGGGGCAGACTTAAGTCCAATTGGGGCCGAATCTAGTCCGTCTAATCTAGACCATCTAATAGGGTTCCCGTACTGGTGTCTATTTAGACTCCCACAATCAAAAAATTTTCTAAGTGTCAACAACAAAAATTTTTGTATACTTTGTAAAATTTTCACGGTATTTTAAACAAGAAATAATTAAAAATAAAAATGATTAAAAAACGTGTTTTTTCACTTAGATAGTCTAATTCCCGTGTGGAAATCTTCGCAATTAAGTCCAATTATTATTTGGGCACCAATCTGGGCCCAACTGGACAACTCTATTTGTAAAAAAAATCTTCAAATGTAATAGTTTTATTAGTAAAATAGTATGTTAGTTGTGATTTGGAATGTGTCTCGTGACCAATTATGATGAAAGTTTAATAATTTATCTTATTTAAATTCGTTGGGCATTAAGAGGGTAACCTCATTTTGGGCATAAGCATTACTCAGCGTTACAATCCCGACTAGAACCCAATCAGTAGTTGGGTATTTGTTGGGGGGTGATCGGGAAACCTAATTGGGAGTTGGGCAAATCAACTGGGGCCCATGTAGGCCCCAACTGGATTTTCCACACGGGATGGGTTCCATGTGTTGGGCTATTTCAACCTTGCGTAGTTTAAGAAGTTTTCTAAGTATCTATTTTCGAAAAGGTATTACATGAAAGCTATGAAATGTTTAAAACTATTCTTTACAAAATATAGCAGTTGTGCAAAATTGATATCAAAGAAATAATGAATTCCAAGAAAGTAAAAACTCGTAATATATGTTTTTGAATTTTCGAGAGTTATCATGGCCGCTGCGTATGCGCAGTACATGTGGCCAATTAATCTAATGATATAATCATCTAACCTAACTTACGGAAACAAAGATGACGACATTTTACAAAACATAATCCTTTTCTCGGAGCTCGCGCAGTGTGCAAATCGTATAAATATTGAAAGGATTGTTTATGGATGTTTATCACTTATTCGGAAGAATAATATATATTGAAAAATGAATACGATAAAAACACAAAAAACCGGTAAGATTTTTACATACTTTTGTTCGCATCACAATGATAAAAAAAACGTGTTCCCTGATGCAGATAATATCTGTTTTTTTATTTCATTCCTTCTTGTCCATGAGAAAAATTATGTAGTCTATGAAATTTAGTTCTTAAAAAGTAAAATCAAATTATATTTATTATTATTTTGATCGCTCGAAGGAAATTGATCTTTATTGACAAAATTTGAGGTTAGATTTCAAAAGAATTATAATAAACCCATACTACGATAGTTATAAAATTTTTTCCGTATTTTGTTAAAAAGTATCTAACGGGAAAATTGAGCTCATCGTAAAAAAGTTCTTTAAAGATTTAAGAACGACCATCACAAATGCAAAAGACTGGGAAGGATTCAGATTGTTGTGACAGGCGAAAAAAACTAACATGGAAAATTAAAACTATTAAGGTCATTTAATGTTTATAAAACATTGTCTTCGAATTTACGTAAGTTTAAATACAAATACAATTTTTAAAACACAAATTTTTGTTCTGATTATATTTGCTCAATAGCCCTCAATTAGTAACTCACTTTAGCACCCAATTAGCGCGTCTAGTCTAGTCATAAGCAGTATAAAAACGTTACAGTTCTATTTAGCACCACATTAGCAATTTGACGGACTAATTTGGGCCCGATCAGTTCCCCAATATTTTTCCACAAGGGAGCTTTTCTATTCAAAACAAATCTCCACTTTTCAAAGTGGAGATTTTTTTGGAAAGCAGGAAATGAAGTGGGATTTTTTAAATCGCATGTGCGGATTCGCTAATTCGATTTAATAATAAGCATTTTTTCTATCAATTGGTTAAAAATTAATGTAATTCTTGCTTCTTTTCAAATTTGCTTTTTCCTGAAAAACCCGTTCAGAAGAAGGCATTTGGCTAGCTGATACAGCTACAGGTACAGGTGTTTTGGGAATTTCTGACCCTCATCCAATGGATTCTTCTCGGTCCTGGCAGTACGCAATGGACAGACATGAAAGGTTCCGTTATATGGTTCGTGAGAGATGAAAGAAAGGAGAACCAGAGAAAGAGGCTGCGAATACGAATGCGAATAAATCGTGTATGTATAGAGATACGACAGGATCATGGCGTTCCGTTTTTTTCGTAAACCATTCCCGGTTCAGTTCGGTATTTGTATGATTGTGTTTATACTATACATATACACACTGTATATCGATCTACCATTTTATTCGATCCAACGAAAATTGCGTTTGTGGAAAGAAACTCGTTCCATTCGTTTCGCTCCATCGTCCCCAGCAACTGCGTAACTTTGCATTATAAAATCGGCCAAATAACGCTACTGCAGTCAAATTTCATGCCAGAACAGTTGTTAATAATACGTTATTTTAATTGGACGCTTTAAAGTAAATAACTCCCGAGGACATTCACCTGCGTCCTCATAAAGAGATAATTTATCTTTTGCAGATGATAAACCATAAGTATAACCATGGTTTCATTATCATTGTACTTTTTTCTCTGACATGTTTGCATAACTCAGACATGGAGAGAGTTGTAAAAGAATTTTTTAAAAAGTTGCAAATACGGAACACTGTTTACACGAAAGCAAACTTAGTGGTTTAAGTTCTTCTACTGTACTTCATCTTGCTCTGATTAGAAGCATGTTTATTACATATGCATTCTTTTTTTCCTGAGTGCAATCATTGCATGGCCTAAGTAACTTTGCACGTAGGTATTACTGATAACAAACGTGACATTCTAATCAGCCATTAGTTTATCCAGCGTTCTCAAGAAGTTCTCCTCATTTATAACTACAGAGCTCGCAAATATACATTTCAATTTTTATAATTGCTTATCAACAGGTGTATTTCCCTACATAATGATGTATGTCAGGGTCTTGTTTTCTTTTTTACATTTGCAACATCAATGAGAAGGTATTTTGGTTTTATTTGACTTGCTTAACTGCTTCATAAACTTGATTCTTGGGTTTTTACCTGTCTTCTATGTGTAATTGTGTATGCATAATATAGCATACCCATAATATGCATATCCATAATATGCATAATTGCATATCCATACATTGAACATGTATATGAGAAAAAAGTATTTCTTTTGCCGAATCCAAATGTAGAATTATTCTACACATAACATTTTGTCAGTCTGTGTCACTTCCTAATAGTTTTCACTTGAATCAGATTTCCTCTTCCTCGAAACGCATCTCGCTGAATCTAATTTCTCGAGGGAAATCCGCGGCAGAAAAAAAAAGTCGGTCATAGTCAAGTAGTAGTAGCTCAGGTGAGTCGTTGCCATTAACGAATGACTGAATGTAGATGTAAGGAAAGGTTGATACGTCGGTCGTGTACCAACACAACCACTGATCACGATCCGTGTGGGTGCTGGATTGGCTGGCTCGCAGGGCTGAGTATTCGAGAGGTTGATGTCCGAACCCTGCGCCAACATTCTAATTTCTGATGTACTCTGCTGAATATACTTCCACTAAATTTAACATTTTTTAACATCCAATTTTCAATTCGAAAAATATTCAGGATAATAAACATTCCAGCAGAAAGCAGAATCAGCTTCGAAATATTAAAGAAACTATATAGATTGTTTATACTTTCACAAATACTTTCGGATAAGACATTGCTATTATTTATTGTTGAAGTTTGAGAAATAATAGGTTTTCTGCAAATCATAAATATCAGGGATCGATGCACTTGAGTAACTTTCTGTACATCCGCAACATACGGCTTTCAATGTTTTTATCTTTTGCATAAAACCAACGTGCATAATGAATCAGAGTAAAAGACCTCTTTGTTCGTCACGATCAAACGGTATCAATGCACACAAATATAAATAAAGTGAATATCTTATCGATTTGCGACAAGAACCACACTTGACGCGATCGAGACTTATAGCTCGAGTAGGAATTTCCTCTTTTTATGCATAAACTAATTTAATCTGCAATCATTTATAGAGAAAATGTGTTAGAGAAGTGTAGAAAATATTTGGAAATATAAAAGATAAAAGATATAGGTGGTGAAGGTATACTTAAAAAAGGTGCTTAGTCTTGAAGCACCATTAAAGTTAGAACGAGCTTACTTGTTTGTCTAAATTAGACCCTGTTGGAAGTATTACGCACTGTTATACTTGTGTTTTTAGTACATCCCATATACTCACGCTCTCCCTCTTTCTCTCTGAGATTTCGTTAAGAGTCTCTAGAAACTAGAAGTACAATAAGAGCTTTTGGAACGAACCGAAAAGGGGTCGTAGGATGGCTCAATAATAGCTGTGCAACAGAACATTCGCGTCCTCTGCTTTGCTATTAATAAAATCCAGAGAAGACTGGCTATTTCGGAAACGATATCTCTGCTGGGACAGAGGTCAGGTGTGTGAAAACCACCTTCAAGTTTTTATACAACTGAAAGTCTCCCTCCATCTTTTGAATCAATCAGCTCAAATAATATTTTAGAAAAGGACTAATTATTTTTTAATATTTTTAGAGATGAGAAACCTGGAGATGAATATTAATGATTTATCTTACTTTGACTTGTCGATTATTTAAGTTGATGCTAAACTATTTGAATAAAGATTATCACAGGAATTAATGTCGCACAACAAAGTTCACTTCCACTTTAACACTTTTATCAGCAGAAATAATTATACTGCGGCTGCTGATTCACGTATATAAATCAGTTAGTTCCAAGTATACTATCGTTATTATGCGATTAGTGCAGCCTATAAGTTTTCAATCTATTTTTTCTGAATGATGTAACTCGATCATTTTCAATTTACTCGTCGATTATCCTCGTATGATGTTTGCGCGTCTCGAAATCGCGAAAACAGTTAAATGCGAAAGTAACAGTGCTTAAATGGCGCGTCTAGAGGAACAAAGAGAGTGGCATCCTAGAAGGTCTTTGCCTTCAATATAAATCAAATAAAAAATGCCGCTCCTAAAAGTTCTTCCAATTATCATGCATCAGACATTTTGAATGTTCACATAAACGAAATGCATTTTTCGAATTCTATTTTATCCAGAAATATTGTTCCAGGTAACAGTTTTAATAAAAAGAGGCATTGCAAGTTTCTTGCATACAGAATTATTTTTAATGATGTTTCTGGTCGGATCCCTGTCCGGCTATCTCTGATTATTGGGTTTCATGGTCGGAAGCCGATCGGGAATCGACCAGGCCAACTCTGATTGTTGGAATATCAATTTTTTAAATTATGCATGATTGAATTCAATTTTTGAATGAATAGTACTCTATAATATTTCATTGAATATTACAAAGTATCTGTAAAGTATCTTGATTTATTTATAATTTTTGTAATTTTGATTCATGGGGAAATTTTGCTTAAAAATATATTCGTCGTCGTCTTATATTGAGGATTTGACCTACTGTACCAATACCAACAATTACCTATTCGAGGCGGGTTTACTTTTTTGTCGCTGTAAACGTGTCCCGTTATTCGTTTAGCATATATCTTATACGTAATGCAAGACCGAACGCAAAAAACATTTAAGTTCTTCCACGATCGTACACTTTATAAATAATTATCCTTAAATTATTTCTTACACTAATCATCCGACAATTTTTGAGAATTTTTTCATCTTTGAGACCTATATTCAACAATTTCAGCAACTCTAATGAAATCTTGATATGAATATCTTCGTTCTATTCAAGTGATTTCTTTTAGTCTTAGCATGAATTAAATATTGTACTCAATTATTTTTGTGAAATTAATTGCTTCTAGAAAATGTTTAGAAATTTTTTCCTGGTGGTGGCTGGCTTTATCATTTATGCGGGTGAATGTTGGTTAACTGAATTTATAATGCTGTCTGAAAATTAAAGATAATTTGTTACGAAAGTGAGAATTGACATTTTTCTTAAGTAATATTTTTAAAATATTATAATAATAAACATATAATAAACGACTACTATATATTCAGCTATTAATATTAAAGAATACCACCTTTTCTATAAAACTAATATTAAAAATAAACTATATAGATTACTTTCATTTTTTTAACTGGCAACATTTAATTTTACAACACAATTTTCTTGTAGTTTTTTGTTGAGATAGAAAATATCGATCAGATTTTCGGAAACTTTTGAAGGAACCAGCCAATCCGATTATATGGTACGGCCGTGATATCTCGCTGCGGGCATTGATACGGGTTTTAACTTTCCCGAGGCAGAAGGTCGTGGCCGAAGTAACGGGGCATGCGATCTTCCATACAAATTCCATCGACATCAACTTTAAGATGTCGATTTTTTCTCTTGGTGGATTTAAAAATTTGATAGATCGCATTTTTAACAATTTTATTGAAGAGAAATGTTATTTGAAGCCAACATAGCCAATTTGCATGATTTTTTGTGTTTTATTTTATTGGTTGTCACTGGTTGTTACAATTAATAAAGTACAACAAATGCTTTATACAGAGAACTTTATATAGAATTCATGTGAACTCTACTGGATCCTTTGTAATGATTTTACGTTATTTTTAGTTCTTTTATGTTTGAATTATTGTGAATTCATTTTAATTCCTGAATTCATGTGTTCATTAATTTAAAAAGTTCCTGATGCTTTGCGTTTTACTTTGAGTCGAAATTTTCCCTTATCGCGAGGTTCAATGACGCAGAAATGAATGGGTGGCGTACAAAGTGCATTTTCCACGATGTATAGATCGGGGCCCCCGTTTAACCACATAAACGCCTCATTAAAACACTTCTTTAGCCAGGCATTGTATACAGAATACGTAGAAGGTCGGAGTACCTCTCACCTTCTTTTAGTTAGATCACTTAGACGTCAGAACTTGCTACTAAGAGACTAGATAAATAACCTGTTTACGTAATTCATTGATACCATTTTTTCTCATCTAGCTAGACAATTATTTTACTGTTTTATATATGATCGTTTAATTTCAATTGAAACCCTCGTAAAACTTCAATCTGTGATTTGATTTCCGCATGCGAATGGACGGATTATATTCATTTCTTCCAAGAATCGTCGATGATCCGTTAACTATCTTAACTATTTGTTACCATGAATCGTAAATACATATATTTATAAAGCTTGAATACAGTTTGCATAGAATTTATTATATAGAGATCTATTCCGATATTTCCTCAGCGTTTTAATCTTCAAAAAGTAGTATCGCTTTTATGAAATAAAACTTTCAATGCTTTGCTTTTCCTATTAAAAATCTGATACAAATGTATCAGAAAGTATTAAAAACATAAGAAAATTGATTTAACACAACAAAAAGTCGAGAAAGCTTTGAATAGATATTTGCACGATATTTGGATCTGAAATTAAGGAAGTTTTAAGAGGAGTGGATTTCCTAACTGCGTTATTTTGTGTCGAAAGAGAAAATTCTGGCATTTTTCCCGTTGGAAACCTAAACCTCACGGTGCACCGACCCGAAAGATTATACACTCGTCACTGTGCACCGTTTTTCTGTTATTCAAGTCTTGTGAAATTCTTTTTTTAAACAGTTAGCACAGTCTTACTTCAGAATTAACATATTCTTCATAATTACTATGCATTTGTCATCTTTCAAAATGTATTCAGTATTCTAAATTTTACGTAAGTATTAAACTAAGTAAAATATTTAAAAATATATCTACTTATTTTTAATACTTGTTCAATATCGCAAAGCAGCTTAAATCATGTAATATAATTAATTTATAATAAATTATTTCCCATTATTCAAAAAAAATATTGAATTACAACACTTAAAGAAAATCATCCCAATTAATTTCTTTTTCCTAACCATTGTTAGCTTTTCACGGCACGTGCAGGGAAGAATTAAATTTCCGACGATGGAAATTAATTGGCTCTTCTAGAGGAAACTTTTCTGCGGTTTTAATATACAATTAAATCCGATCAAATGTATCTTTCGAAACGTCATGCTTTATTGAGCAGGTCGAAGCACGCGCCAAAGATTTTGCAATATCTTTTCACCACTTTTTAAATCTCTATTATCTGCTTTATTTTTCCCAGGAATGACGAGTCTAACTATGTGATGACATTCGAGGCAAGGCCGTAATTTCAACAGGAGACTATTGACGGAATCAATCATGTTTTATTTACGAGAAAAACGCCAGAGGCGCCAATTGCGGTAATTGGCCCATTATCGGTCTTTCGAATTCTCCCTTCTGCGCGATGATACCTTGAAAAGCACATTTTCCATAATTTGACAATGGCTTCGTTTTTTTGCTCAATGCAGAACAGGTATCGTTTTTATTATTCAGAACGATGTCAGTTAACGAGCTATATAACAGTATTAATTTTCTTTTTTTTCTCCGTGGCACGTAATGTGATCACCGACAAACTATATTGTCCTTGCGAGGTGCACGCTGTTATCTAGATTTCAATTACCTAATTAATGTGCTAATTTAAACAGGTCGGACTTAATTTGTTTTATGTTTCTTACTATGTTTTTTATAACATAGCTTGAACTGCCTGCGCGATTTGAAATCTAGTATAAATGAAGTCTAGTATAATTATAAATTAAATAAGAAGAAATTAGATAAAAAATGCTAGTATTTTGTGAAAAATGATTTATGGCATTTGTGAGTCGCAAATTCTGTCGATTTTCATGATAGGTTGCATCTTGTGCTGAAAATAGAACAAATATGACGTATACCGCGAGATTGGGAGAAAATCATGTTCCAAGAGCACTGGGAGGTGCTCGCCTACTGTAATAATAAATATTTAAAGCAGGTCGACTCTCGTATATACTATCTAGACGTTGGGCATACTGACACGTCAGTTCCCACAGATTTCGTACTCCCAAGACCGAAGTCTTCGTATAAGGAGATTCGCCGGGTCCACTCGCTCCTACGCTTCGACAATTACCTTGTAAATCGCCCACTGCCGACTCTCCTATTGTCATTCCACCATTGCTTTGAGACGTTCAAAATTATATTTTGAACTTTGATTGAATTAACTACTTTTAATTAACTTTCACCTTTTGTTGGGCTCAATTGATGAGTTTTTATTAAGATAAGTTTATTAAGGTTTTATCATGGAGAATTAAATTGAATCAAGTGGCGATTTGTTCTCGAATCTGGGTGGTGGAATTTCATGTGGAAACTGGGAATGTTTTTAAACTTGCAAAGAAAATAAGAACTATTTTAATAACGAAAAGAGACTACCAAGACTATTTTGTTAATTTTGTATTATTTCTCTTGAATTCGTTTGATTTTCTCATATTCTTTTGTATTTTAAAAATTGTTTTAACATAACTTGGAAATTTGTTAGAAATTGACCTGAAAGAATCGAGAAAATCTTAATATATCTAATAATTTAATATAATATATTTGAAAAGAAAAAGAATTCCGTCTACAGAAAAAATTACATTACTTAACATGATATTTCTTTTTTCAGTTTTTACAAAATCTGGGGAAGGTTGACCGAACCGCAGACGACATATTTGATGAGCATCTTCAAAACTTCACTAGACAACAAAATGCTGCGAATAGGCTTCAAAAGGAATTTAATAATTATATCAGATGTGTTCGAGGTGAGATATTATTTTTTTTCCAAACCTCAAGAATTAAAGAAACGAGTGTCTATTCGTTCAACTTTTTGCTATTTATTTATTTTTTTATTGTGTGAAGCTGGATGTCTAGTCACGGCCTTAAATGAAAAAAAAAGACTCATGAAAATAGTAGAGCAAAATGAAATTTAAACTGCACTAAAACCACCATAATTTACTCGATGAAATTATCAAATTCCAAGAAGGAGATAATAGAAAGAAAACATTGCAATGAGAAAAGTTTTTAATGAGAATGTTTGTCACTTAATAATAGTAGCATTGGGACGGATGTGGGATAAAATTCCATCTAGTTTAACGCGAGATGAGTATTTATAGAGCGAGACATTAAATTAACGCGGCCACGTGAAACGCGAGTCACTCGACATAAAAAGGTGTACAACCTTGCATCACCATGACCCTTTTCACAGAGAAACTTTTAAGCACACATAAGGTTGAATAATTTCACCATATAGGCATATCTCTTCATCGTTCTGTTATAATATTATTCTAAAATGCAAGGAGAATAATGCAAACTCCACATAAACTATTCAATATTGTTTCACGTTTCATACGTGCCTTGAGTGCAAGCCAATGCCTCTTAACTATCAATTATTTAAAATAATGAGTTCACCCGCAAACTAACGTTCACATGATTCGCATCGACGCGTGAATAGGGCGAGGTCGTTTTTTGATCGGTTTTGTCTGTTTATGTTGCCTTGAAATTTACGAGAAAATACGAAATTTTCAGTTTCATTTATCGTTCACCTAATTTCCAATTTTATATCAATAAACATTAAACTTGCTTTCTTTTTATATTAAAATATATCCTATTATTTAAATTTTTCAAATGTACAGAGTTTTGTAGAATATGTAATTTCTCATTTGAATGATTGATTTTCTGGAATATCAGAAAGTCACTTTAAAACTCTTGTTGTCTGAACGTTTTCAAATGAATAATGCACAAAGTATAATCTGGGAATAATATGTTAAATTTTAGATTGCTTGCTTTCTATAAGGCAATTGCAGAGAAAAACTATATACTCAAGTAAATATTCTTATTTCTGTAATCTTTTTATAGAGATGTTTTATATAATTTAATTATAATTGTTGGAAAACTGTGTCGAGAATTTTATTTTTCGCTATTTTTCATTCATCTAATTTATTCTTATTAAATTCAAAAAGTGACACCGCGAATATCTTATTCGTCATAAATGAAAGTAACTCTTTGCATGAATCGACTTAGCAAAAATTGTCTCGTCTACAAAAAAATTGCACTGTTTAGTCTTCAGATAAAATGAAAAAAAAGTGCTGCACGTGCCTGAAATTATAAACTCGACAATTTAAACGAACGCTCAAATAAAATGAAATAATATGAAATATAAACCCATTACTTATAATTTTGATCTGAAGAACTGATTGGTATCTTTTTTGATAAATATTCTAATTTTCTGAGCATATAATAAACATCGAAGGTAAACATGTGCATTGTGAGTTTATCAGCATATAGAACAATTTTATCTACAGTTGAGTCAGTTCGTTTGCCTCATGTGTACGCATGTCCTTCATAGTTAACTTGAATAGGTATTAAGTCACTGGATCTCAATTTTTCCTTCAGAAGTTGTGACGTTACATTTACCTAAAAATTATATTCGTAGAAACAAAAATAAAATCTATCTTGAGACAGATATTTTATGTGAACCACAAATCAATTTTTTGTATCGAAGCTGTAGAGAAATGTAAATTTTTTAAAAATAGCATCTATTTTTACTCTTAGTTTAAATATATTTTGGCACCACAAATAAGAATATATTTTAAAAACTGCGTTTCCAGCTCGACTTTATTTTTAAATGATTTATTTTTGAGCTTTCTCGTCTTTTGGAATTCAGTATTGATTATTTTCAGGAGATTTCTTAATTGACAAAAGAATATTCTAGGACAAAACGTTGAGAATAAATATCAGTTGTAGGACTTCCTAGACCTTCGTTGATAAATGAACAAGAGATTACTGACCAAACAGCACTCTGTAATTTACTTTGGATTTATAAGCGATTATCTTATCGTAACAGGTGAATGCACTTTGTCACTGGTAGACATTTAGGTCAGGAAAGTGATCCTGCCTAGTACAGTCGTCACAGATCGCCTATTAACCTTATTTTCTTTTTTTCTTTTTTTTTTTTTAATTGATCAGTTTGGGAAACTAGTAGTTTGAAATTTCTCTTATTGTATCTACGTTATTAAATATTTATACGCCTCACTGTTCCCTTGGTAGTTCGTTCGCGACATTTTGCTCTGGCGTGTTTAAAGATCAAATAGTTGTGCAATTGCTTTTATAATATATCCTTTGCATTTATGATTCCAGCGGTACAAGCAGCATCGAAGACGCTCATGGACTCCCTGAATGAAATATACGAAAGCCAATGGACTGGGCACGATCTCCTTTACGTGCAAGCACAAAGTCTAGACATGTTGTGGCAAGACTTCACACACAAACTCGCCGACCAAGTGCTCTTACCTCTAAACACGTATCAAAGTCAGTTTCCTGAGATGCGGGTAAGATATCTATGAACCCACCATTTAAAGAACTTAGGAATCTCATGTCGAAACCATAAATTATATAAAACATTCCTTTCGAAAGTCAGAACATTTTTTTTTGTACCTAGGGGAGCGTCTATTAATTAAGTAAAGACGATTTTTAAAATTCCACACCCTCCCACAAAAGGATTTTTAAAAATTTCCATACCTCCCATCCATACTCTTAAAGTCTTACAGCAATTAATAAATGCTCGTCTAGTAATTAAAATTTAATTGGTAAAAGTATTTTAGAAGGCTAATACAGTTTATAAATAAATGAAAAGAGATGAACATAACAAGTGATTTTATTTTGCAGAAAAAAGTCGACAAACGAGGTCGAAAGCTTGTGGATTATGACAGTCAAAGACACGCCTTCCAGTCTCTTCAGAGTAATCCAAAGAAAAGAGACGAGCTAAAAGTCACTCGAGGAAAAGAGTTGTTGGATGAGGCTAAGCGTACCTACGAACAATTAAACTCGGAACTCCACGACGAACTGCCAGCCTTGTACGATTCACGTGTTCTTTTCCTGGTTACTAATCTTCAGACTCTTTTCGCAGCAGAACAAGTTTTTCATGCCGAAAGTGCCAAGGTGCGTTGCAAATATCTACGATTACGTAAGCATCTTCGGCAATTCTCTTGCAGGCAAACGTTAATCCTTCCCAAGAGTTATAACTCAATACCGATCTATAATGATTTATCGATTGTTGCAGGTTTTCTCGGAGCTCGAGGCGATAGTCGACAAACTTGCAAACGAGAGTCAAAGAGGCTCTTATAGCTTGAAAAAGAACTCGGATTCTCAATCACCTAAGTCGCCAAACGCCAATTCAGCGTAAGTTCTCTTTTATTTCTGTAAATGTAGCAAATCGTTCAAATATTAGCTTTTTAAAATCTTATATACATAATATTTGATTGCCTGAAAGATAATTTAAAAGTGAATTCTTAATTTTCCAGATTGATAATCAACACGCAACCGACGCTTAACAACATTTCAGCAGGTAATTAGTCATCACGAGGAAATCATTATGTGAATAAATAAACTAATAATTTGCATTGACGGAAGTGCGCTTGTGTTGTGTTTAACCGAAAACGTGAAGAGCTCGCGATGTTATGAAATGTAACTTTTATGTGTGGTTTGAGTGTGGTTTATTGCGTGTTGCAGCTTTGGGTGATTCCACAGCAGAGGCGACAGGAGATTCCTCGCCAACGTCTCAATTGAATGGCAATGCTAACAGCAACGCTAATAGCAATGATAACTCCCTCAATAACCAAGATGAATCCCCGAAAAACGCAGCTGTACCTGCAAAGAGAGTTGAAGAGTTGTACGATATACCTGTTGGTGAGTATCTTTCTTAAAAGAAATTCGCAAATCCTGTCGCCTTCTTTCAGAGATATGTGTATTTTTACATCAGTCCATGTACTGCTTTCTCTAAACGTATTCAAGTCAATATTTCATATTTTGACTAATGAATTTTAATATTTATAACTAACTTGATTTAATTAACAAATATTTACATTTTTTTCTGTAATTTTTGTAGTGTGACACAGTTTTGTACATTTTTGTTCCAAGTAATATGTGAACAGAAGGTCGACTCTACAGGAACTTTTTCGATTCTAGATATTTTTTTACTCAAAGTAGTTTTTTTAAGAGCATTTTATCCAGTATTATGATTAACAAAAAGTGTCGTTTTTTAAAACTGTTTGCATAAAATAAAACGATTACATTTTGAGGGTAGATTTCGAACTCTTCGTTTTACCCAAGATGTATTAGAATTAAAAATTGTCTCGCTCTATAGTTACACTTTTATTTTTAAAAAGAGTATTTCTGCAGATCAAGAATATATTTAATTATAATATTTGTTGAGTAAAATGCAGAGACAGGATTTTGAATGTAGCACTTGGGTCCAACACCCTTAAAAACTTTGAAGTAAATTTAAAAGCGAGTTATTACAATATTTCAACTTGAAAATTCAACATTCAATGTGTTAAAAATTAAGCTTTAGGTATCTATTTTAAAAGTAGGCGTACAAAAATTTTATTTAAGTCATTAATTGAAGGACTAAAGAAATTTTCTGAAAAAATTGAATATAAGAATTGAAAGTTCGCAGAGTCTTCACACTGTTAAGCTTCTGAATAACAAAAGATGTTAAGCTTCACAATAACAAAAAATTCATTGCCTTTTGAGGCAAATGAAGAATATCTTTTTAAGAAAAATAAAATTCCAATTGTAAATGGAAAAATTTACGAAAATGTGATCACAATTTGTCTGCCATTGTGTGCATGGTCTCGTTGAAAAAGTACATTTTGGGGCACAGATCCATCCCTAATGGCGACAAATTCAATCATTTTTAGAGGTGGAATATGAAAATGGTACCGATTTATCTACAGGGGCGACAACTGACAACTTGCCACAAGGAGTTTTGTACAGGGTGAAGGCGACGTATAAATACAACCGTGAAGACGTGGACGAGCTTTCGTTCGACGTGGGTGAAATCATTCGTGTTGTCGAATATGATGATCCGGAAGAACAAGTTCGTATTTTTTCTATCTTCACTACTCTCCTTAATTATCATTCTTTTCGATTATTGACCTACCATTTTGTTAATTTTTATTAGGAATAAATTATAATCGAAAACTTTAACTAAGTAAATATTCTGAAAGAAAAATGTTCGATTGTTTGACTTAAGAATTATATCTTTTCAGGAGGAAGGATGGTTAATGGGAATTAAGGAAGGCACCAACGATAAGGGAATGTTCCCAGCGAACTTCACGAAGCCTCTGTGAACGCTTTGCTCAATTCGCAATATACACTCCAATGCTCACAGAAACAGCGTATTTTTTAAGGTAGTCGAAGCGATGTAATACCGAAAGTGAGAATCGTGCAGTTAGTCGAGGTTTTATACGAAATTCGTGGGGAATCGAGAATGAAAAAAGCGGGACGTGGGACACGGGACTGTAGAGGTATCGTCGTAACGATGAGGAGATAGTATTTGCTGGAGGGTACTGCGGAGGATCAATCAACCCAGAGTGCCTTAACCAGCCACTGTCTGTGCCAACCGACATTCACTGCTTATAGTATGGAATTGTCCTCTCATATCGAGTATCAAGGATATGCATCACTAATCAAATGAGATATTTAATTAATGATTAATTAAATAATATAATACCTATCTACATACACGCAATATTATAATATAAAAGTCTATAATATTAAATTAATATTATTTTATGAAATTGTACATAGATGCATACTTTATAAGACTATTTTACGAAGTAACTTTGCGGCCACCGAATTCGTCGTTAGGGAGTAATTGTAAATCTTAGGCTATTTGCGAAAACCCCCTCGAGTTTCGAGCGGGTGCCAAATTATTCATGGTCCAATTTATCTACTCGCATGAGTCAAATAGAATTGAAGCGAAACAAGAACACCAATAAGAAACAAGAATAGTTCCCATTAGGCGACTCTGCACGAGAATCCTAATCATATTCCTTCGCAGACTCGAATTGAACCTCGAAGGCACTGAACTGCATTATATACTGCATTATACACGTTGATATACTCGAGTGTTGTCGATAAAACTTTTAGATTTTAGACTTTAGATTTTTTCGATGAAACGCATTTTATTACTCTGCTAATGGGATCTATTTACCGACTGCAAATCTACATTTTATTTACGATTTTCTTATGACGCATTGTTAACAATGTAGAAGTACCCTCCTTTGTACATCCCTTTTTCAAGCGGCAGCTGTAATTACTCGATCGATTTTATTTGCTGCTAAATTATATCATTGAAATAGTTCTTTTAATAATTGAATAATGGTTTAGGTTTTCCAACCTTCCACAGTAAGGGAATCTAGAGTTATTTGCACTTTAGATTATACATGAAAGGAAAACTGTTAGCAATTCCAAGACGACCTTCGTTCGTGGATTGTTTTCATTGTTAAATTTCAATATTTACATTGAAGGTTCGATCCATTGTTACACTATTATAAAGAATCGAGGAGCAACGAAACTCATTTATTTATTTACTGATTATTTTTTCAGCGTACTTTCAACTGATCAGAGTTCAACACGTTTTCGTAGACACATGGAAATGGTGCCAAAAAACACGTATTTTCTTTTACTAGTGAAGATTAAATCAGATCATGAATCTTGAAAATATAAAGCAAATGCCATGAACGATCATGAACGAAATGTAATTTCTGAATTTAAAAATTTAGAAAGAATTGATTTCGTCTGCTTCAAATCATATGGACTTAGAACATTCCTCCATTATTCTAGAACAGAAAAGAAAAATTAATTTGAGACTACGCTGCAAATCTAGTCGTCACTTTTATCATGTTGTTTCAATTATCGACAAATTTGTGAAATAGTTTTAGCTAAGTAAGACTTTTCTTGTGCCTAATGAATAAACTGAGAAAAGCAATCAAGTTACAGGAAATCAAATGTCAATTGAGTTGTTCCGTCAAAAAAATAAATATAGCTGATCAGTGTATCAATGTATTAGCTATCCATTGTTATTTCATTTGTCACTTTTACGTCATGTTGTTTAATTTTACTGGAGCCATAAGTCATATCTTCATAACCTTCAACTGAAGTAATACTATAGTAACGATTATTAAGCTTCTATTATTGTAATTATTGTCTTCTCAATTGGATATCGATAACAATAAATAGATAGTGGTTTGTAATGGACAGTTGTGATTCTCGAAAGATTTTAACCACCCGAAATGCGTCCTCTATTCTTTATCCACTTCTGAACAATGTCGACTTTCATACAGTTTTTTATTTCTTTTTGTAATATTTATTGTTCAACATAACCGTTATTGAAAAAATTAACTTTTCAAATAACAACTCTGCAGTCTGGTAATATTTCTAGATTAATGTTTAAATACTTAAATATCTTAAGAGAGTTAGGTCGAAGTTTTTACTTCAAAATTTAATCTTATTAAACTATTTGTTGAGTAAAAATGAGGAAATTGAATTTTGAAATCAAAACTTTAATCCCAGATGAGAAAACAGCAATACCAAAAGATCAAAGATATATCCGACTTTTTTTAAAAACAATAGGCGAACAATTGTATTCAACAGGATCAGGTAAAGACGACAGTTATCATTTATTTTATTTATTGTTGTCATTATCTTTATTTTTAATTTTTAATTTTATTCTAGTGACGGAAATAGTTCCTGAAAATATAGAAACACAAGTTCCATGTCAAAGTGTAAGGTTGAACAAGGTCGATAAGAAGTAACAAAGTGGCTTTGGTCAATTCCACTTTTAGATTTCACAATTCTGCGAAAGCATGTGTACAAATTATCATGGCAAGTGAGAAGCCCCTTCTAATCCTAATCTTCTTAAATATCGATGCCAAGGGCTTTGTTTAGCTACATGGGTTAACTGGGAATCACTGCCAGTGACTGTCAAGTTCAAACTAAAGAGCTAGTAAGTTCGAAGGTAAAACTCAATCATGTGTATTTTATACAATTTTGAGCTTCAGATTTTATTATATCAAGGATGTAGCAAAAAGGTTTACTAAAACGACTATATTTGAGGTCTAGAAGAAATAAATTTTTTTTACATTTTAAGTGATGCAAATTCTAATTCGAAATTAGATTTCATTTTATTCAACGAATATTCCTTCGAAATATTTTTCCCCAAAGAGCTTTGGATACAATTAAAAGACTTAAAGCCTTGGGAGTGTTCGAAGAATTTTTTACTATAAAAAGAGAGTGACATCAAAGATGTGAGATATAGTTGGAAATCGATTAAAGGGATTAAAGTTTCCCATGGCTCCCCGATTTTAACACCAAGAGTCATGGTTATAAGCCGAATGTTGACTTAGGTTAAAGAATTTTAAAATTCTTTAATTTTAACATACTTTCAAGGAAATAAAAATACCTAATGATTATATTTATAATATTGATAAAGGAGGTACGGAAATTAAATATAAATAACAAAGAACTCCAAAAATACATTTAGGTTATAATTTGGAAATTATTTTCATTAATCTAAAATTACATTTACCTGTGCTCAAAGTCGTTAATATAAATATATATATATACAAAAGTATAAAAACAGATATATCCACTTAGATCTAAAATATTTGAGTTAGAACAAAAAAGTTTTTTTTTTTAAAGTATGTAATTCACAAAAGTTCAGGGCGACCAATTAACTAGATTCATTCCTGGACATGCTCAGCGCGAAATTAATTTACTTTTAAATTTTAATTCAATTTCAAAATTAATTTTCGGCTCTGAATTGAAATTAATTATTGAAAGGAATTTACAATTAGAATTCTGCATTCAATCCAATGTTGAAACAATAAAACAATCAAAACTATATAGACATCTTGGGACAAAGATGGAAATATTTAAATTACTAAAACTGTACATTTATGATTCGCAATTTGTAGCTCATTATTGAGATATCTCATATTAAGAGAAAGAAAATAACAGGACAGTTAGCGATATGTGCCAGTAAGACTTGGTTTCGATTACCCAAAAGTTGACTTGACAATTTTAAATTCAAATAAAACCGCGCATTTTCCTCAAAGCAAAAGTGCTGCCTCTGTCGGGAAAAACGAGCGTTAGTGTCCGCTCGTTACACCGGCGGTTACCGCGACGCACCGCTCTGAATCGTGTGCAATTTAATCTCGCGAGTGAATTAGCGTCTCCCGAGAACTGTTTTACAGAGGGAAAAAGGTAAAAAGGCTTGGTTTAGTGTCGATTTGTGAAGTAGAGTCTGGCATGCAAGATAGAGAGTGAAAGAGAAGGAAAGGAACGGAAGTGAGTAGAGTGAGGGAGAGTACAGAGGAAAAACGGGACAGAAAGAGAGGGAGAGAAAAGTGAAAACCTCGACGACGACTTTACTCGGGCTTCACCAATTGGATTAAAAAATTGGTCTATAAGTGAGGGTTGTGGAAGCAGCAGACGATTTTCTCTTCCACCTTCGACGACAGTGCATAGGGTATAGTAGCAGGAGTGAGAAAGAGTGCGCAGGAGAGGAAAAAAAAGAGAGAGATAGAGTGAAAGAGAGAAGGAGAACCACACCCAACCGCGCAAGGGACCCAGGGACCACCAGGGTGGTCGGGTCGCCGGAATTCATCCTCGAAAAAGTGCCGGTTCGCGTTTAAATGTGTCCAGCAGTGTTCCGCCGCGTGTGAACGGGTGCGAGGTGGTACTGCAGGTTCCGAGGTCGTAAGATCAGGACCAGGATTAGGAACGGAATCTAAATTGAGTTAAAAAAGATTGAGAAGCAAGAGGAAGAATCAGACCCGAGGATTAGGATCTGGAATCAGGAACGGCGGGTTCTAAGGTCAGCGGCGACGGCTGCTTTGCCAGCAAGACGGCAGTTCCTGTTGTTGACGTCGGCGAGATAATACCTCCCTCTCACTCCCTCCTCCCTACGAGGAGGATCCCGCAATGGCGTGCTGCCTGTCGGAAGAGGCCAAGGAACAGAAGCGGATCAACCAGGAGATCGAGCGACAGCTCAGGAGGGATAAACGGGATGCCAGGCGGGAACTCAAGCTCCTGCTACTTGGTGAGTCCATACGACAGATGACAAATTGTCGATATGATGATGGGAAATGACCCTCGTGGTCGCTCCCGAATGACCCTGTCAAAGAGAGGCCTTGTCCACGTAGCGGACAAGGTCCTCAAAGGCCCATGAACTTTTTACAAGCAATTCCCAACAGTTTTGCAATTGTTGCAACAAAGGGAAGAGAGTCTTTTTTTTAGCTTTAGGAGAGTTGAAAAGTGAGATGAGTTAGAGGTTAGCGGATTGTTCCATCTTTTGGGACATATGATTGAGTTGATGGATGTATTTAGTAGAGTTCTGAGTGGAACAACCTGTGATATCAAGTTAATTCTAAACATCACAGGATTTTAGTTTGAGGTAGAAGGCCAGACTTAAAATCCTATTATGTAGTGTTAAATAGATTTGAGATAATAATTTGGTATTTTAATGATGAGGTTGTGAATTTGATACACTTATAAGCATCAAGTGGTTAGTCCAATTAGTCGTCCAACTATTTGTATTGGTTGGTCCTCAATTTTTAGGCACTCTAATTGAGAAGATGATGTATAATTTTCTTGGTTAGAATTCACTGGTAACAAATAACCGAAATTATAGTTGTTTCCTCATACATCATGCTTTTTCTAAATGTTGAATTTCTAAGAAAAGTGTTTTAAACTCAGAGCTTTTGACATGCTAATAGAGTAAGAAATATTCACTGTACGTTTGCGTCGTGGTTCGCATATGATATTTTAATTAATGGATATTGGACAAATTATTTTAATACGTACACAGTGAACACCTGGGTAAATATGATCTGAAAGTTGTTTAAGACTTTTAGGGAAAATGATGAATATGAAGATGAGACTGACATTTTTATCTTAGGTGGAGAGAGAATTAGAATTTATTTAAGACTCTTCATTACTTTTAGTGTAAAGATAATCAACAACTTTCGGTAGGATTCTTTAATTAAGATTCAGCTAAGTGTACCATGTAATTTTGAAAACTGTTTCAAGTTGTAAAACAAGTATAGAAATAAGATGCAATTTTGGAATAGGTAAATAGATGAGAGTCAACAAAGGCAAAGTTATGCAGATCTAATATTTCCATTTCACGCTGTCAATGACCCACGTATTTTCCTTTCGAGAATACATTGTGTAATTTGGATGTCTGTAATTTTATTACATATTCAAACTCGACGTACACGATTATTTTATCTAAAAACATTCAACATCTGCTTCTACCTTTTTCTATTTTACAGTGAATTAAGAATATTTGTGACATTAGTGTCGTTAATATCAAGAAATTGAGTTTAGTGATAGTATTCTAATTTTTTAAAAAATATAAACCTCTCAGGTGTTAATCATTCATTTGTGCGTGATTTTATTAAAATTCTGTTTATTCATAAGATAACAACTCAGTGGAAATTTTGTGTGGAATTTTTTGTATCCGGAATGTTTATGTAAATGAAGAAGAAAGTTTCTTATTCATATTTAAACTCTAATTTGTCCTAATGAAATATTTCTGATGTTGCCGAAAGAGATTTCCACACGTCGAAAAAATTTACTCCGCCGGTCCTGTGATGTTGAATTATTTTTGAAACTTTATTTAAAGTTTAAACTCCGACTATAAAATTTCCGCTCTGTCCTTCTTAGGAAGTGACAATTAAAAAGAACCTCTAATACAATCTTCTATTTCTAACAAAAAGTGCTTTGTACCACAAGTGCTTCGCTTTTTCTCTTCAATTTTATAATATTCCGTACATATTTACAAATTTGTGTCTGGATTTCGAGTCCAGAGAATTTTTTTGGGTAGATCCACTTGATGTAGTTGTTAATTCAAAAATGTTGATAAATCGATTGTCAATGTAAATTGAGTTAATTAAGGATATTGGATATATAAGTTCTAATCTCAAAATTCGAGCTCTTTATTTTACTTAAGAATATTCAAAAAATATTGTATTATATAAGTCACTTTTCAAATTCTTCGTGTTACGCAAAAGTGATCAAAATTAAACATTTTTCCCTCTATAGGCACAGTTCTATTTTAAAAAAAGAGTATCACTCTAGAGCGGAAAAATATCTATTTTTAATATTCGTTGAATAAAATAAAGAGACTAAATTTTGACGTTGCTACTAAACGAATTAGTTACTTTTTACCAATTTGTAGAGATCTATATTTAGATTTGTTATAGATAAAAATGACTTTTTGGAAAAATTATTCTGAAGGTTATTCGGAAGGCCTGTAAAGGTGTAATAATGTTCTTTAATTAATTCTCCACTTTGGATTTAATTAAGCGAATTTTGAAAAATGATCGCACTTTTAATCGTAAATCTTTTTTCACCTTTACACTAGCGCTCACGTCTGGCACTTTAAGATCCATTCGCAGTATTATAAAGCCGTTTAATCCGATCCATTCTTTTTGAATTTTTTTTCCTTCGCGAGAAAGATAATTTCTTACAATCTACATTGAAAGGGGCAATTCGCATCTACTTAAGAACTTCAGTCGTGTATAATAGAATTCATAAAAATTGTCTAGCTTCCTTTCGAAAGTATTTTTTTCTTTTTTTTTTTCAAAATTCCTCAAGGTAGGTCAACTTCTAAAATTTTATCGTTCATTAAGAGTGTTGGATTCTAGTTTTGAGCACAAAATTCGATCTTTTCATTTTTCTCAACAAACAACTAGATATTTTTTTGCTCTTTAGCGGTACTCACTTTTTAAATAGAATTGTGTTTATAGAACGAAAAAATGTCAACTTTCAATACTTTTTGCGTAACACAGAGATAGATATCTAACTTCAAAATGAAATCGTTTCATATTACGCAAAAAGTATTTAAGATAGGCAGTTTTTTTGTTCAGTATACACACTTCTGTTTGAAAAGTGAGAACCTCTACAGAGCGAAAAAATATCTAATTATAAGTTAACTAAAATCAGTAAAATGATGAAGTAGAATTTTTAGGTCAGAACTTGGATCCAACGCCCTTAACATTTAAAAAATATCTTTGACTGATTTATTATCTGAAAATTAGCTCAATTTTATCTATCACTGGCAACGAAATCGCTTCCGATTTACCCTCTTCTAAGAAAGCAGAATAATTCTCGAAATTGTATAATCTCGACCCTCTTGCGAATTCGTGAATAAGTTTATGTCCTACTTCCGGAGATTGGAGTGATTTGGTTTAAAGTTTAAAAGACTTGAATAAGAAGTCGGTAATCAATACATCTTTATTTGCAGACATTCACCATGTCCTTGAGCTTATGATTCACACGCGAATCATGCACGTATTCCGTGAAATGAGCATTCGCCTAAACCTACACGAGATCTATGTATGCTTATGTTGAATTCGTGCTGAGATGTATCTCTAACAAATACCTCCGACTCAGTTTAATCTCGTTATTAGCCTCTTCCTCCTCCTGCCTTGGAATTTTGCATTCTGCGACAAAAAAAATATCAAGGTTTCCTTTTTTCGCTTATTAATCAATTTATGAATCATCCACTGGATGCTGGAGGCATCAGATTTAAAAATATATCGCAAATTTTTCAGCAATTTTACGCATTTTATGTCGAACAAAGTTCAATATGGAAGTTGTACTGTAAGCAGCGGGAAAATCATTATTTTCTGTGGAACAAAAATCAGTTGAGAAAATGAAGGAAAGGCTTTCTTTTTTTGCAATTATTCTCGACAATACTTTTTTATACAGGGTATCTACTAACCGGGAAAACCGGGAAGCCGAAAATAAAAATTCCAACCGGGAATCACACTTAAAGTTTTCGAAAATATTGCAGCATCTTTCTTTCTCCCTCAAAATTCGTAAGTTTTAGGCACAATAAATTACCAAAATATTATTTTGTTTAAATATAATAAAATATCGCAATACATAAAATTACACATAGGGAAACCTTATTTTAAATGCGTTTTATTTATGATTCTAGTAAGGAGAAATTTGATAATTATAACCGGGGAAAAAAACGGGAAATAGCCGGGAATTCGGTGGTCGAAAAATAGTAGACACCCTGTTAACTGATTATAAGAAAATATTTAAGTATATTTAAGTACCTAAATATTGATTTCACCGCTGCTCAATTTGAATTTGTAAATACTTATTGTCAAAAAATCGCTGGGAAGTGAGCGTCTTGCATAATGACTCGACACTATTCTAGGAAGCATTAACAATAATGGAACTGAAGGAACGAAAGTGATTCCGAGAGTGATTCAAGGTTACAGTAGTGAGCACCTAGTGGTGATGCTCACACGTTTCAACATTTGCGTACAGGGAAGCACGTGCTCCCGCATAATCAAAATTTCAATCGAACTCGGCGTAAATTCTTATTTGATATCACGTGTCTTTTAAAGACAATTTCTTTCAAGTCACACTCGAGATATCTAAAAATAGCTTTCTATATTTACTTAATGTTGCCAAATATTAAACTTTTCTTTGTTTATTAAATTCACACGAGATTAAGCTCAAATTTTAGTTCAAATTTAAGCTCAAATTTAAGCTCTTCATTGTACTTAGAGAGTATTAGATCTAGAAGTCTTCTCACTGTAGATGTACTCACTTTTCAATTTATAGAAGTATGACTACAGAGCGGAACAACGTTTACTTTTAATACTTTTTTGCGTAAAATGAAGACTTCGAAATCTAATCTCAGAATTCAATTACTTCATTTTACTTAATAATAAATTGTAATCAAATTATAAGATTTGTTAAGTAAAAGGAAGTGATCGAATTAAACTAGATTAGAAGTCTGAAAAAAGTAGCTTTATATGCTCCATCACATAGATTTTCTTTTTATAGTAGTAATCATCTGTGTTTGCAAGTTTCAATGACAAATAATATGTACGTCTAGCGGCTGAAAAGTTTTGCCCACTCGCAAATGAAAATCTTTGGAGAACGTAACTCTGGCTTAAAAGTCACTATTTACTACCGAAATGAACTTTCATTATCGCCTTATATTCGCTGGTACGTACAGTCTTTGGAGTGTTTTCCGAGTTTCAGCAAAACTTTATGCAAATACTCGTGTAAGAGCATAAACTAAAAACTTGACATTAAAAATATTATTATGGAAGTTGCTTAAAAGAGAGAAATAATATACAAAAATCGAGGCAAGAAGCGAATTCAATAGGAGTTGTTATTTATTGTTTACAAATTATTTTTTTTTGTCTTATTTAGTTGTCCTTGAACTTTTCTTGAATTCCAATAAAGAATTCATTTATCCGAAGAGATAATAGTTTGAAAAATTATTTTTGTGAATTGATCGTGAGTTTTGCTAGGAAACCTCTCTTTACGAAGATAATTAATTATCGATTCGCGAATCTGTCGACAAAATCAAGCGTAGAGACGCCGGTCATTCCAAATCGCGTGACTCTAGTACGATTACTGGTACCTGTAATCGCTTCTTAAGACGGGTAATTATCGTAGTAATAGGCCAATGAATTTTCAGACCGCAGTTCATTGAACCGCAAAATCTATATGTTACCGACAAAGTCCATTGTGGTGGCAAACCTAAGGTTGCCTTTTAGGTAAAGTGTGCCAAATTATTGTATTTTCTGAACTCTTTTTTAATTCTTGTCAATTCTTTTGAGTTATTTTGAGTTCCTATGAATTGTTTTCAAGTCTTTTGCCCTGATTTGTTAAATTTGTTAATTTATCTGAAAAAAATCGAAATCGAACTTTCAATCGCCAGTCTGTTCTAACAGAATCATATTTTTGTGTCGAGACGCAGTCTTTATGGAAACAAAACTGAGAGTTTTTATTGTGATATTTAAACCATTTTAAATTTCTCTACTATCAAAACGTTATCGATAATAAATTATAAAGATTTTCACGTTTGAGTTGGCATTGATTCCATATAAGGCAAGGACGATGCAAATAGACTGGAACACATTGAGATGTTAACAATAGACTGGAACATATTCAAGTGTTAACAATAATTGGACTCGATAATAAAGTTATCGTTAAATGAAACGTGAACTCTGTCGCTAAGTGAAATGACCCATTTTGCGAGTCTCAGTGAGAAAAATATTATTTAAAAAAATAAGCAAGTTCCTATTTGTTTTCTCATCAGACAGAAAAGGAGACTTTCTCAGATAGTGAAAGTAGTTTAATAAAAACGATTAAGTCTGTAGAAACAGCTGATTGCAACTCTTCCAGTTTAAACAAAGTTATATTCAAAAGTATTTTAGGAAATTTATTTATAGTCTTTTAATTAAATTTGTGATTCTCATTTATTTTGCTTCGATCTTGATTCGATTTCCGCTGACATTAAATTCTCTCAGTTTTTAATACGGACTCTGTTCTTCCGTTGAAATGCACTTGTCACGCATGTATTTGTACTATTTTGAAAACAGGTGCTTTCGATTTGACAATAAAACATTTCTTAACGTAATGAAATTTACATAGCACGTTATCAATGTTTTCATAAAATTAATTTTAAAAAGATGCATGCAGTAGAGAAAGAAGAGTAGTTAGTTATATAATTAACTAATTTTTAGTTAATCGAGCGGAAATTTTATAAATTATTTATTCAATTTTTATGGTACATTATTTCACTAGAAATATCTCTTTAAGTAACAGATTGCTCATATTTTGTGCATTGTGGAAAAAATTTCAAGAAGTTTGAAGGTCAATTTCACAATACATAGTGTGAGATGAGTTATGTTTATGAGTTTTTCGGGATTTCGTATCGATGGTAGGGATGTGCAAAAAATTTAAAAACCCGAGCAAAAGTTTGAAGATCAACCAGGAAATAGTCGGGCATTTTTTCCTGAAATTTGAGTGGCCATCCTGATTTCTTAAAATATTTTGTTTTTGGATAGCGGGGATTATTTTGTGACCTGACGAATTCAAAGGAAGAATAGAAGCAGTATTTCATAGATAGAAAAGTTGCTCAAGCTTTGTAGAGAGAAAACGTAGAAAAGTAATTCCAGTCGTGCAAATTGCCGACCCCGATGAAAAAATATATTTCTCTGTGCGCTCGGGGCAATCTTCGACCTGGTGCTCCTGGACGTGGAGTTAAATGTGCGTACGATGGAGGAGTGCATGAACTTCTTCGGACGGCATGTTAGGCAATAGGCATGTGTAGACTCTGCTTTTGGATGTTGGTAATGCGTGTGGCCAGGAGGGTTGGGGAGTGGGGTAATATCGGGGCGGTGGTGCCGCGGCTGGGGTGGCAAGCAGGCGAGGCGCTCGTCGGCATCTATCGACCCAACCCGGTGCGGAGCCCAACGCCCTGGAAGGTTACTCACTACTCACTCTTTGAATCAAGGCGTCTATTTCTATTTTTTTCGACAACGAACCGTCTTCTCCAAAGAGGAATTCTTCATTCCTTCAAAGTAATGTCCTGAACTTGAAAGAACTCTTGAAAGAAAGTTTCCTCATCGTCCTTATAGTAGCTAAAGATGCGTCGAGTCCACTTTCTCTTGATCGGACGACGCGGCGTTTCGTGCACGTGCACAAAGCAGATAACATCGATTTAGGATAAAAGTCGGAAAAACATAATTCGATAGAATTATAGCTGGAGATTTAAAGCGGAAGAATTATTAAATTAGTGATATTTAGCAGGGTGACGGTCTCTTGGAAATCGGGAAAAACCGGGAAATGACGCGAAATTTAATTTAGAAACGGGGAATTTTTATAAGTTGATATGTTATCTATTAATAAGTTGCTTTCTGTAATTTCTTAAATATTTTGTTTCTCTGGAGTTCTGGAACTAATTTAATAACAAAAAAATGATTCTATTGAAAATTTTAAATTAATTTAAAATTATAAGAAATGAAATATTTGAGGCAATCTCTTATAAATTTGCAAATTTTTCGTGTTTCATTTGCTGTCCACGTTACTTGACATATGATAAGAACAAGGCTATTTTTGCATTTTCTGCTGCTCCGGGAAAACTCATTTTCTCTTGTATAGCTATTAACACTTTTGAAACGGTTATCGATACACGAAACAATGAATGTATTCACATAGTTTGATACTGCGTGGAATTGAGTGTGACTTGTTGCATATGTATATGCATACATAATTCGTACACTTGTCACATAATCGGCCCTATTTCTCTGAAATATTTTTCTACAATTCACGTCTGTTGTACAGCACAACCAAATATTTTTCCATTTGAGTATAATTTTACTATTTAGTATTCGAAAGTTGTATAAATTGTAGAAAGCTTTTAAACTCAATCCTTTTTTTTACTTTCGAAAAATATAAAACAACAGGCTCATTCATTGTATGTACGCTGCCTGAACTTGACCAAAACTAATTATTCTTTCGCACATGAAATCTGTATGTATATATCTATCCCTGGAGGAAATCCAAGAATTCCAATCTAGTGCAGCTACTTTAAGAAACAAAAAAACAGTTTCTTTCCCATATCTTGAGATGACGTGATTCACCCATATAGTGTCATGTCCTTCCGTGATGCACCCTTTATTTTTAAACTGTATATCTAAAGCACGTGCAATCCGAGACGGTTTATCGGGCTTGTCTCAAATGGCCTCGTGCATATATCTATATATGCACATCAAGTACGTATACATTGCATACTTGCGATATAATTTTTATTAAAGAATACATCTCAACGATAATTAGATTATAAAGGGTGCTTCGCATATTTTGAGGCTCAGTAAATCCCAGAAATAATTTTTATTCGAAATTGGATCAAAATACCGGGAAATGACCGTAAATTTTTTTCTAACCGGAAAATAATCGAGAATTGAAAAAATTTGGTGAAAAGCGTTTTTTATCATTTAAAAATTGATCACTAGAGATTACATACTTTCAAATTATTATCGAATCTATTTTAAAACACGTTAAATAACTTGCAATTTTTTGAAATTTTTTAGAAAAAAAATTTAAGTCCCGCCAAATCCTTAGTGATTCTTTAAAATCATTTAAAATTTATTGAACCCCCTTGAAATTCATTAAAATCTCTTGAATATAAAATTAATTTATAGTAAGCAGTAATTCTTAAGGTTTACTTTTAGAAGGTGATGACCGTGATTTATAGTAGCCCATGAACCTCGAATCCTATCAACGGCAACGTGACCGAGTCGAAGGTGATATAAACAGGTGACTGGCAGATTGTGTTAAGAAGCACCACGTGACTAGTGAATCCCGTAAAATGTACGGTACAACAAGGAGAGAAATAGAACTGAAAAATGGGGTCTCCTGTAAAAATAGTTTGGATACACATTCTTAAACTTGTTTCACATTTTAATTTTAAAAATTGTACATGTCTGAAAATATTATCTTCACAAAAAAAATATTTCCTGTAAATTGTTTCTGTTATGAAACTATTAAGATTTTTCTATTTCCATGCAGATCAAATATTTGCCTGAAAAATTTTCAGCATAATAGAGTTTAAGTGCACTCCTGATGTGGTTTATCACTGTTCGCACTCGAACTCTTCAATTATAGCCTTGTTGAAAACAGAGTTATAATCTGCAAGCTATAGCCAATATTCTGAAAAGGGTGTTTCAATTCCATAGTTTCATTCACTTTTGAAATGTTCATTATTTTAAACGAATCAACGTAAACAAAGCAGGGACTAATTTTAGCTATGTTTCTTTTTTCTCGGCATAATCACTGTAATTTACTAAGCCTCAGCAATTTAAAGTTTACTTTTATTCCATGAACATTTCACTTACTTGGGACGAGAAAATAGCTTAGGGAAGCAGAAGACCGACTTAGTTCGACCTTGGCTCCCGTTACATAACTGCTTTTCACTTTTTTTTTTTTTTTTTTTTTAGTAAATATGGTTGATTTGCATGAATCTAAACTGCAAGTGAAACTACTAATTATACTTGGCGAATACATCGCTATTTGAAATTTTACCATTTGTTAACATTAGAATTTTATATATATATATATATATATATATATATATATATATATATATATATATAT
>CAJFCO010000373.1:694215-708735 GCA_904066015.1 Synergus gifuensis
GAAGGATAATCATTATTTTAATAATGCGACATTAAAATTCATATTTTTATGGATTTGTCGGATTTATTAGGCTATTTAATCTAAATTTTTACGTTATTCCAAGTTGAATATCATTAGATTACATTTAATTTATTAACTTTTCTCCTCGTTTTTCTCACATATAGAAAACTTTACAAATATTTAAGCTTTATAAAAAAATACGCAAGTCTCCACGTACTATGGAGTATCGATTTTGTGATAAACTGGCGATTTGAAAGTAAGATTCGGCTTTAAATATTTTTATATTCCATTGAAAATTGTCAAAAACAGCTTTTTCTTTGAGGAGGCGAGTTCTGATGTAAAAGTGCTTCACAAATAGAAGAAATTCCCCTATTTCGATTTTTTACATTGATCTAATATTAAAGTAAATAATTAACATGTACAAGGTTGATGCAATTAATAATGAAATTAAATTTAAAGAGGTTTCATGAAATTTCAAAGAATTTTAGAAGCTTTAAAATATTCATGGAATTTCTAGGAATTTTGAGGAATATTAAAAGATTACATCGCATTCCTGTAATGAAAAATTGGTAAAAAGTTCATGACTGGGATTAAGGCTGTTAGATTCAGGCTCTAATCTCACAATTACATTTTCCCATTTTACTCAATATAAATTAATTATTGTGATTAGGTATTTTTTCCCTCTGTACCGATACTTATTTTTTAAATACTTTTTTTTTGTAAAATGAAGAGACTAAAAAAATCCAATTACAATATTTGTTAATCCAAATATCGAGTTTTGAGGCTGTACCTTGAGTCCTACAACCCTTAACCCAATCTACATTTGATTACAATTTCTCCCATCATGTGCTGCGTAAAAATACGCTTTAAGCTCAAAAGCCTCGATAGATCGCAAGTATCGAAAGGAAACCAGACGATGAAAGGGTCAGTGAAAAAAAAGGAAAAAAAAGAAAGAGAAGAAACAAAAAAGAAAAAACTCGCGAGCAAAAAGGGTCTGACCGCTTTTCCGAGCGAACTCTCATTTACCCTCGTGTTTCCGGATCCACGAAGTGTGCAGTCAGACGCGCTCATAGTAGAAGTAGATGTATAGGTAGTTACCTTGGGATCGTAATTTGGTGGGGGTTGACTATAGAGTTTGAAAGGTTTGAGAGGGACAGCGGCGTGGTAAAGATGGCGGGGTGGGATGTGGTGATAGCGACGGCGGCGCTCGCGCGTACAAAAAATAAATCGAGGATTCTCGGGATCACGCGTGGCACGGCGCTAGGCCAGTGCCGGCCAGCGCAACTACTTTCATTCATACTTTCGTTGCCGACGGTGGCGACGTACCACCTGCGCACACTCCCTCCCCTTCCCACCCAATCAACCAACTACCTATCATCCACCCACCACCCACTCGTGACCGAATCTCGCTATCCACCCTCGTGTCTCCATGTCGAGTACACTGATAGCATATGTAGTGATACCGTTACGGAAAAGTCCGAAATTTACCGGAAATCTACGAGCACAGTCATTCGGATCCGACATTCTTCACTTCTGTTCTATTTTATCAAATTACATGCCTTGCGTTCTCATTCCTGACATGTGGATTTCAAAATTCTAATGAAGGGAAAATATTTTTTTCTTTTCAAATCCTATGACATCACTTAAAATCATTTAAACCTGTTTTAATCACTCGAAATTCCTAAAAATTGTTGGAAATGTCCTGCAATCTTTCGAATTTTCTTTGAACGAGATTAGGCGCGCGCTTGAGCGCGCGTGATTCGTTTATAGAAAGTGAAATGAAAATTGAAATCCTCGCGCCAAGTCGAGAATACTCACGACTTGACGCTCACGCGTAACCAGTGTTTATGCAGGAAATGCATGAAAGGTAACGCTATGAAGTTAGCCGAAATTCATGTCCTTTTTATAATAGGATCTCCCCAAATCGCTTCACATTACTTTTCTTTTCCATAGTTTTTTAGTTTTTCAACAAAATAATAATGCACAGATTTAAGGAATATAAAGTCATACGTCTGTGGACAATTATTTTTTTGAAAAATAAAAGAATTGTTAAAAAGAACTTGGAGAAACTACTTTGCTCAAATGGTAAAGCAACACATGCCCTTAAAATGTTTTTGAATATTCTTGATTTAAGCATTTATTTATTATTTATTCCTTGATCTGCCAGAAATATTTGAACGTAATTAGTTTTAAAATTTTCCCAATTTACATGGGATTCCCGATTTTGTCTTTCATTCTTTATGACCTACAAAACATACTGAATAATAGACCATAGGCCGGAAAGAGTAAAAGACAAAATCGAGATTCCTGTGTTCGTGCAAAGTCATACGACATATTATGAACAATATCTGGCTGATTGAAAGTTTTATTTATTTCATAAACTACGCAAAACATTTTTTTTGCATTCAAGCTTATCTATCATATGTTTCACGGAAATAAATAACTATGTCCTGAGATATCTTCCTTGTAGCTAATTTGAATTCCCTTCTGTTGCGTTAAAAATACCATCCATCACTATCTTAATTAAACAGTATTTCTCAGTCTGATGATATAATTGAAACATTAGAGATTTTTACTGCTTTATATTCAACTGGTAGATTTCAATTAAAACCTCAACAAATGGTCGTTAAATTATAAAATGATTTCATAATCTGAAGGATCCGCTCCTGTTATTATCAACTATTACTAGTAAGATTTGATGCACTCTTTTGTAGGATGGAACTGATTAGTAGTTACTATTGTTCAGTTGAAAATTGTATATCAGCAGTAATAGCCCATATACTCTAATCGTTTTCTTTTGTGCCCAGTATGAATAGAAGTCACGGGGCTATTAATTCATTTGGAACAAGTCTCATTCTGCATCTCAAATTTATTTATTGAATTCGATAATTTTATTTATCTCTACTCAGTGCAAATTTCTCATTTTTTCACTTTGATTTCAGGAACTGGCGAGTCGGGTAAATCCACGTTCATTAAACAGATGAGAATTATTCATGGTTCTGGATACTCGGACGAGGATAAAAGAGGGTTCATTAAATTGGTCTATCAAAATATCTTCATGGCAATGCAATCTATGATCCGTGCCATGGATCTCCTGAAGATCCAGTACGGAGATTCGTCGAATATAGTCAGTATTTACAATTTTACAATTTTACTTGTACTTGAAAATCTTACTGGTATATTTTATTCATAACTTTTATTACATTGTCAAATACAGGAAAAGGCAGAGCTCGTTCGCGCTGTAGACTTCGAAACGGTAACGGCATTTGAAAGTCCATATGTAGAAGCTATTAAGGATTTATGGGCAGATGCCGGTATTCAAGAATGTTATGACCGTAGACGAGAGTACCAACTTACAGACTCGGCTAAATAGTAAGTACATGTGATTCCTAACTCTTGTTTGAAATATTAAATCGTCTGCCTTATTAGTGAACCATGATTTTCAAAGTTGATTGATTCTGGAAATGAAATCTAAGTGTGAAATCAACCTGAAAATCTCTTTTTATATTTTCCTTTTATTTATATTTTCGAGTTATCGTTTTAATTTCATTCGAATTTTTCATATATTCCAGATTTTAATAGTGTCGTGGGACATCCTTCATAATTCGAACGAAAATTCTCTCTGGTTTATCTATTTATTTTTTATGACTGAAAAGTTCTAAACGTTCAAATGAACGAATTTTCATATTGATTGTATTTTAAACTAGAAACAGTTTTAAAATATTGTTATCTTTGCTTGGAACAAAAGTTTTGGATAAAATCGAATTGGGAAAAAAATTTTTGTTCATTTGAACGTTCAAAACTTTTGGTACATTATTTTTTAGGGACTCAACAAAGCTTAGCTTAACTTTTCACACTCGAGCTGATTAAGTTTTGCACACCACTATTAAATTTATTTATGAACTAATATTTTGTTTTTATCATTTCCTAATATCTCTAACAAGGGAAGTATTTTTATTTCAGAATTGCCTTTTTCCCAGGAACTTGAACGCAATCGAAATTTGTTGAACATTTATATCGAATTACTTATTTCAAACTTATTATTATTATTCAAACTTATTTGGAAGGAGACAAGGTCCTAAGTTGTAGAATAAATTTGAATCATTGTAAGATGGATTTCAAATTAAAATTTTAATAGTTTTAAATCATTATTTATAAATTATAAATTATAAAATTATATAATTTTTTATAACCAAACACTCAAATCTATTAGCGTTCAGTTTCTAATGGTAAAATTTTACAGTTACCTAATGGAGATAGATCGAGTTGCAGCACCAAACTACCTCCCCACAGAACAGGACATTCTTCGCGTAAGAGTGCCTACTACTGGTATAATTGAGTATCCATTTGACTTGGAAGAAATCCGATTTAGGTATGTCAATTTCGAAAACCGGAAGAAGCTGCCTGCACGTGTGCACAGTGCACATTGGGTCTTCACCAGAATGTTTCTGCATCCACAACTGTGTTTAATTTTGTCTTTTTTCCTAAGTGTGACTAATTTTGTTTTTTGTTTTCATCCATCCTTTGAAATCACCTCCCTGCTTAAATATGAAATAGAAACTTAGAAAAGAGTAATTTTGAATAGGACGTGAAGTTCATCGGGTGGACGCTTATCTTTACAGGCATTACCAGTGGATGAGCATGAACGTGCTGTATTTTGTTATTTATTAATTGTTTGTGTTAAAAAAGACTCTCGATATTTGCATGGCATGCGTTACGAAAATCGTGGCTTGATTTTTGTTTGCAGTTATCTTAGTGACCTAGCACGTATTGAGGCGCCTGACTATCTTCCCACCGAGCAAGACATTCTTCGAGCTCGAGCTCCCACTACAGGCATTATAGAATATCCATTTGATCTGGACTCCATCATATTTAGGTACTAACATGCCATAATTTAATTCACTTTTATGAATCCTATATTGTTCACTAGTGTTGCTCAATTTTCTAGAATTGAAGTCTGGTTATTATTTCAAACTTAAAGTTGTCGAAGCTAAATTTGCTCTTATGGTAATTACTACATACCCTTAAGGGAGTTGGGACCAAGTTCTATCCTAAAATTTGAATTCTTTATTTTACTCAACAATTATTAAAACTATATATCTTTTTATTATGCAGATTGTTATGCAAAATGGAGAAATTTAATTTTGAGGCTGAAACTTTTAATAGAAAATGACCATTAGAAAATTAAGTTACTAAAATAAAAAGGATTAGTAAAACCGCGTTCTATGTTATATTACCAAAGTAATAGATAACGCACTAACAACACTACTGTTCATTAACCTACGCTGGTGAACTAGGATTTCTTCTCGGTAACCTTATAAAATTTCTTCCACCTAATATGCGTAGATTTTTATGAAGAGATTCAATTGCCCAAAATTGTCTCAAAGGAAAGAGAGAGAAAGATTTGCAGTAAGAAATCCAGCTTATTTGAACGTTACTTAAATTAAATGATTATACATTTAATATTCTTGGTTTGATTTTTATTGTTGTAATCAATTTTTTATATTTCCTGCTTTGAAAATAAGGGCATCAGGAATGCAATTTTTTTTACAAATGCATGTTTTTAATGTTGCTTACGCTTGGTTATAAAATAAGAAGCATGGGATTAATTTCATGAAAAAAGTACATATTTTTCTGGTAATGATACTTTTTAGAAAGATTCAAGTTTAATCAATTTTTACAGGATGGTAGACGTCGGTGGACAGAGATCGGAGAGAAGAAAATGGATCCACTGTTTCGAAAATGTGACTTCCATTATATTTTTAGTAGCGTTAAGTGAATACGATCAAATTTTGTTTGAATCGGAAAATGAGGTAAGAACTTCTTTCAATTTTTTCAAATGAAAGCAAATTTTGAGGCTTAGTTTTTACTGGAATTAAAATTAATTTAACTTTTGCAGAATCGAATGGAAGAAAGTAAGGCGTTATTCAAAACGATTATAACATATCCCTGGTTTCAACACTCTTCCGTAATTCTGTTCTTAAACAAGAAAGATCTGCTCGAGGAAAAAATAATGTATTCCCATCTCGTCGACTACTTTCCTGAATATGATGGTGAGTTTTTCAAACTTTTTTGTGTAATGTATTTTACTTTAGTGTAGGTAGATATGATTAAAATAAATTTATATAAGGAACAGGGAAGATGAATTGACGAGGATATCATTATCTTCGTTGATAAGCCTAATTTATACACCGACTTTTCAAAACCCGACTCCATCCTCTTTCAAGTTTATAAACATATAGTAGACTCCTATAAAATTTGATTTTACATTAATTTCGGATCACAGGAATTAAATTGAGAGCTGATCAAATTCTAACCAATTAAATCTTAACTTTGAATTCATCTGAGAACTTTAGGCTTCACAGTCTTCACCCTATTACCTCGTTTTTTCCCCTTTTTAATAAAAGAATTCCTCTTTTTCTCTGTTTTCAAGAAAATTTCCATTTTTTTTTTTTCGTTGAAAATTTCAATATTTAGTTGATAATACATAATTTTGGTTGACAGTTTAACTTCTTTTTTAGAAAAGCTTTTAAAATTGAATCCAATATAGTATACCTATATTAATTTTATTTAAAATAATTTATTCCTCTATTTTTGTAAAAAAAATCACCCTTTTTCCTCTGTTTTGAGAAAATTTTGTGCTGTGAAGCCTGGAAATTTGAAGTCTGCTGCATTCAAATGTAATGAGAAGAATTTGATCACTAAACTTAGAAGTTTTATGGTATAGGGCCTAAGCAGTCAGCCCCACCAGCTATGGATTACATCTTACAGGGGTACCTCGATTCGAATCCCGATCCTGATCGCTCGTGCTACTCTCACTTTACCACTGCGACAGGTCTGTTCGAGTGCGGAAAACCCCTAAAAAATTTTTAGATCCTGTTTGTGCTAGTACTTTCTAAAATAGAAAAGAAGTCATTGAGAATTTGCTTGTAGTGAAAACTTATTTGTATTTTGTATGTATTAATTGAGAAATTATATCAGTAATTCGGATATTGGAGAATTAAAAAACTTTACCAAAAATAAGGCTTTGAAATAATACGTTTTTTAAAGAATTTTTAAGACAAAACTGAGGAGTTGATCACTCGAATTTTTACTGTATACCTTATTCACAATTTCAAAATATTTCAAGAGATTTCAAGAATATTTCAAAAGATTTCAAATATTTCGAAGATCTTAGAAAACTTGAGAGATTGAAAGATATTTCATTAAGATTTAAAAATTTAGCAAACTTATGCATGTTCTCTATTCATTAAATTTGCAGCTGAAATGCAACTCATATTCCAATATAAATAACACTCTTTTCCCTTCCATCGTGTATCAAAAATCATTTGACGTCATTCTCATTTTGTAATGTTACTTAAGTACACTTTTTAAATGATGTCCTGGTATTATGCAAGACATCTAGCTTGTTAACTGTGCTTTGAGAAGGCTTCCACCGATTTGCGCTAGTCTTAATACGATAATTTGTCCTTGGAAAGCATATTGGATTTACTTGAATTATGCCATAATTCCAGTACAACTAAAAACCTCTTTGCCTCCCTTTTTCCGATTCCTTCTATCTTGAAAATATGTACTTTAGTGTCGACCTTTGTAAGTGTTTTTGATTGCAGGATTTAGTTTAAATATTAACTTTCCCTGTAATTTTTAAATACCTTTCTTAAAAGACTAAAAGGAACTGATTTCTTCACTTTGAGTTCGACTTGATAAGTGAAAGAACTTGGGTGAATAAACTGGTCTGAAGTGTGAACTGTGATATCAATTTTTTCTCGACTTTCAAGAAAAAAACCTGAAAAAATCAAATTTCGTAAAATTATAGTAATATTGCAACCACCTTGTACGCTTGTTGTGTATTTCTCAGGCCCACAAAGAGACGCTACAACAGCTAGAGAATTTATACTGAGGATGTTTGTCGATTTAAATCCAGATAGCGAAAAGATTATTTATTCCCACTTCACATGCGCCACAGGTAGGTTCCTTGCTAGATTAAACTATAAAGCAGCTTTGCACGATCACTCTGCTTTTACTGCTTTAAATACAAAAGTAGCCATCCTGCATGATCTATTCTTTTATTAATTTCTATGTTACTAATGTAAGTTTGTTTAAATATAAGACTTAGAGGAAAATCGATTTTTTGATGAATTTAAGGGCCTTGTATCTAAGTCTCAATATTCGATCTCTTCATATTGCTCAAATATTTGTTGAGCAAAATGAAGAGATTGAATATTGATGTTAGAACTTGAACCCAACACTGATGGTTTGATCGATTTTTCTACTACAGTAAACAATACTTTTTAACCGTTTAATCCATATTATTTTGCATGCTGCATACACGGGACCGAAAAACAGACACGGAGAATATTAAACTTGTGTTCTGCGCTGTAAAGGACACGATAATGCAAAGTGCACTGAAAGAATTTAATCTTGCTTAAATGTGAATGGCTTGCTCGCTTCACTCGAAATTTTTTCGTGAACTTCGACTTCTTAAACTCCCGGCGGCCACAGGCTTATGGGGTGAAAAACCGTGCCTTCACTACATTCAATGAAAGATTTCGTTTTACATTCGAGACATTCGAATTGTCATTCAAACATACCGAAATCACAACTAAAGATAAGTTTTTATCTCGAGTAGCCATAGATTCACATTGCAACAATGATATCTTTGAAGTATTGTACAATAAATGTATTTTAAGACCAGATACTGTAAAGTCTAAGGAGACTAAACATACCATTATTTTTTGCACAAAACGTCTATTGAGCAGTCGTTCTTGATGTTATGATCGTTCTCAATAATGTGGATATTGTCGTGGACTAATTAATCATTCGGCTGCTAAGTGATTTTTCATTATCAGTCTAAATTTGAATAAAATAACTTGGGAAAATGTAATTTAGGATTTTATTGATTGTAGTTTGGAAATAAACCCATCTAGGATTTATTTTAGTTTTAATCTTAAATCTTCATTAACATCCTTTTTTTTTATATATAAAATTGCATGTTTCAAGAAAAGAATTCGAGACTTTATTTCAAAATTCAGTCATACCATTTTACATTTTAACAAAAACTGGGTTTTAATACTGCCTTGCTTTACAACTCGCACATGAAGTTGTGTGGTATTTTTTTATTACATCTTTTCTGGAGACAAATTTGCATGAAAAGAAAAAGGTAATTGCATGTATGTTCCTTATAACTAAACTGAACAAAGAATTGTCGTTTTATAGGAGTGTAAGATCCAGATTCGAACTTAAAATTCCAACTCCTCATTTTGCTGAACAAATAATATAATTAGATATTTTTTCACTCTGTTGACACATTTCTACTTTAAAGAAAAGTACATCTATAGAGCGAAAAGATATCTAATTCTAATAATTGTTGAGAAAAATGGGGAGATTTAATTTTGAGATTTGAATTTGTATCCAACACCTTTCAAAGTCATGGACTAAACAAATGAAAGAAATATTACTTGATACTTTCTAAAATAATGTTAAGTTAATGAAACGAAAGGAATTAGAATAATATTTGTCTTATTTTTCCACAGATACGGAAAACATCAGATTCGTATTTGCGGCGGTGAAGGACACTATCCTGCAATCAAATTTGAAGGAATATAACTTGGTTTAGAGATATTCTACGAGAATTCGAAACGGATTCGATTGTTCCTGTAAGCCTGAGACCAGAGCACCAAGCTCGAACTTTGTTATAAGAGCTGATTGGTGAGAATAAAGAAACAAAGTACGAGGGAAGCGCGCAGGAAATAAATACTGCTCGTGTTGATCGTAGACGGCGAATTATGTCGTCTCAGCACGAGTGCACCAACTTTAGGTAGATAGAATATGTGCGATGGGAATTCCAGCGACAAACAAACAAGGACCTAAATCTGAGCGTTATACGTTCTTTCCTAAACCTTTTCACTGTCGATACCAACAAACTGATTTAGTTTCATACTCTATTTGTTGAATTTGTTACCTTTTTATAGCTTAGCTTAGTCGATCGAGCTCGGCTGACTGTGAAAACGCCTGATTTTTATATAACGATAAAAAAAATAAAACCACGAACAACAAGTAAACTTACGAAGCACAGCGCAAACACGCCGTGCCATGTCTGTCCATATGTGTGTTTCGAGACAAACGATCTCAACGACGAGAACATTTAGAGTGAAACAGAAGGGAGAACAAAAGCTTTTTAATCACAAGTAGTCGGAGACACAAGTGAGAGCAATTCTAGTGCCATTTAATAGTGTGGTGTTTTTATTGCAGTCCTTTGTTAGATGCAAAAAGCCAAAGTGTTTTTTTATCTGTGCCAGAAACGACTAAGAGTTCTTTCTGCATGTGACTCAAATTTACGATTCATCGTATAAATATTGTTATATATAATATATAAAATGAAACCTAGAATAGCGTCGAAGAAGTACGTCAGCAAAACAAAAGAAAACATGAAATTCTCCACAGCCCCGTCTTTATTACGAAATTTTAGGAAACGGCATCTGTTTGATGTAATTTTAGGTAATTGGGTGGCGGGAGTAAGCAGGCTTCTCTGTCTCTCTCTCCTCCGAAGCCGGTGTTCGGAGCGCGAGGGTTTGAATCGTTATCCTGGGGGCTTATTATTATCATTATCATCATCATCATCATCATCATCATAATTGTCATCATCATCATCACTTTTATCAGTGTTACGATTACAAAACCAACCGAATCCAGTCCATCTCGGGGCAATACCTTATCTGCTTATCACTAAGAGAGAAAATTCGAAGCTCATGTTCTTAGCCTGTCGAATTATTCTACTCAACAATCAACTTTCCAAAATTTGTCTTCTCGAGAATTTGAAATTGTTAGTGTTTTTCTACGAGATTAAAAATTGTTAAGAGGAATTTCTTAGAAAAATACTCTCAATTCTTGCAAGGCTTCCCTATTTTTTAGTCTTCTGGGAGAAAGTTATTTGCCAGGTTAGTGTGATCGCGATTCCGTCAGTTTCATCTAAGATTCTTTCTGTTTCAAAGAACCGAGACACCCACTGGTTGGGAGGAAAGAAGCGCGGAGGAGGTAGACTGATTAAATACTGAATTAATCGATTTTTCTTTGCAATGTGATACTAGTTATGAGATTCTTGGAGCACTTTATGTCCTAGAAAAGACGAGTCTGCAAGGCGTGACAAAATTGTAAAAATCAAAAGAATCCCACTCTGTTTTTCTTCTTCACAACGCGTCTCTTTGTGGTCAATTTTAGAAAGTACGACTGTGAATTTGAAATCCTTTTTATCTTACGTCAATTGATATTTGTAAAATTAAGACACTTCCAGACCAAGACATTTTTTTTCTTTTTAAACAAAATTACTTTTTTGTTAGGTTTAAATTTAAAACCTAAAGGTTTCGTAAAGAAGCTTTTCATTAATACTTTTATTAATATTACATTTTTGTAAGCACTTCGAGAATAATCTTTTATTACTTCCAGGCCTTGGAAAGTAATTTTTATACAAGGATATTGAGGATCCTTTTGACAATGAAAGCATTTACCAATAACTGTTGGAATTGAATAAGACAGGAATTGAAACTAAAACGTTGAATAAAAATCAAAGACACGTTTATTTACATTTTCAACGATTAGTTTAGCCATTTTATACTGCAACAATCAATCCAACTGAAAGAGGAATTTTATTACATATAGTTTTTTATCGCAATTATTATTTTTTTTTTATTTAAACTAGTTTTGTATTAGAGGCAGTTTTATTTTACAATGAATATTCCAAAACAGGATGACTAGAAACTGTTGAAAAGATTTCAAATTCACAATCGTAGATCAGCGATTTAAAATTAGGTTTGGTGATTGGTCTGCGAAGTGACGAACTAGTCGACGTTGTATCCGTTACTCTGTCGATGTAGCCCTCGCCTATCGGCACAGAGCATTGCGTAGCGAGTTACAGGAATAAAAAATTCTTATTCTTGTTGCTGGCTCGCTTTGTATCCACATTACAGTGTACGTATGTATGAACTGCTCACTGCCTGCGCTCGCTCATGCTGGCCAGCGCGCTGCCCAGTGCCAGTGTATTTTTCAGGTTTAAGAGTTCGCCGTTTGTATCGCCTTTTTTCTCGTTTACTCGTATTAACGATGACAAGAAGCTGATGAATTCGGCTTGACCACGAATCTGTAGAACACTCGCATGCCGGATGCTTAGGCGTTATTCGTAAACAGCAAAGTATCTGGAGTGCGAGACTCGATGGAAAAAAATTAATTCAATTTGACTATTCTAAAGAATTAAATTAATTTTCGCACTCCAGATTTGAGCTGCCAACGCCACACGCACACCGGGCAGCATAACGTCATACTTACCTTGGTTGAATCACTGAGTTTATATTGAAAAATACAAAATATATAAATGCATTGGATAAAGTATAATAATAAGAGATAACAACAAATAATATTGAATAATAATAATACTGCTTGGTTTTAAGAACGCGTGCGTGTATGTTTATGGGAGCAAGTGCGAATTTTAAATGGAGTCACCCGTAAAAGAAAGAGTGTGTGTTTGCGTGTGTGGAGTGATAAAGAGAAAGAAAATTAAAATGCGAGGGTTCGAAGTGTGAGAGTAAGCGAGCAAGAGTGAGATTCTACATTTGACACTTGTGATTTGATTTGTGTGGGTATTGCGTGAGAGTGTATTGCGAAAAAAATTTTCTGAGGCACATCGGTAATATAAGACGCTGGAGCGTTACAATGCCTGATGCGAAGACGACGAGCGAATGGAAACGCAAATTTGTGGCTATACTTCATTTGTAAATCATTTCTTGTCAAAAGTATACAGTTTTCTGAAAGCGTAATATGTTGGGTATTCTTTCTGTGTGTAAAAATGTAAACACCTACAAAACCCACAATGAAATCAATGTTTCTAACTTATTTATAATAAATAATATACATTAATGATAAAAATAAACGCAGTTTTGTGAGTAGCATTCATATGCCCAGCGCAGCATTCAACCTATCCTCAACCACTTTTCTTTTTAGAAATGGTTATTTGTTTTTAAATTCTTTTTTTTTTATTTAGAATAAGATGAGTTGGCTCAAGTTGTAGCTTCAAAATTCGATTTCTTCTTATTCAGCAAATATTATAATTACAAATATATTTTTTTTTGCTCTCTACTCATTTTTTTAATAGAAGTGTGTGTATAGAGCGAATAGATATCTAATTCTGGTATTAGTTGAGTTGAACGGAGATTGAATCTTGAAATTATAACTTGGGCCCAACATCCTTAAGGGCATTGGATAAATATAGATAGTCTCCAAATTCTAGGAAACATAAAAAACTCTTTATACTGATCTCGGGTAAACGGGCCGGCCTCGGTGGTAGATGTTCAGTTAGTGAACGCAATTAAAATCCAGTTTGAATCAGTATTGATTTATACTGTAGCAATTAAAAAAATTATATATTTAACTATGTTTAAGATTATAAAATAATAAATAAAAAAACAGTTTATACTGATGAATCGTATTGTTTTAGGCTAAATTTTATGAAGATTTATCGCTAGCACGAATAATAATAATTTGATCAATTGAAAATGATTAAGAATTCACCAATGAGTTATATTGTTAAATATTGTTTATAAAATATGTATGTATGCTAAAAAAAATTTAGTTCAACATATTGAATAAACAAAAAAAATTCAATTTTTAATCGAATTATAATTTATTAAAGCAATTTTATAAAAATTTGTAAAAATCTATATTACATGTTAGGGAATCTAGCAAGTTCTAATAGTAAAAAAAGAATTATGTAACAGTCTTTTACAATGATTTACATCTTCGACAAGATTTCACGAAAATTTGTATTATCTATTGTCAGTGGCATTTCTCAAAATATTTTCACATTCGTTGAAGTGGAGAATTTGAGATTTGGAACATTGAACGTGTGTCATCATCCAACTTCTAAATTTCATAAAGCCTTCAAGTGCTTCGTTGGCCGCAATATTTTCGTCTTCGTCTACTTCTCTCTTCAGCGAAATTGATATTTTCTCCTCTTGGATATCTATGGTTTCATCAACCACCATACTCGGATTTTTGAGATCATCAAAATTATATTGACTATTCAAGACGGGTTGCACGATCTGCTGATTTTCGTCTTCGTCTATTTCGCTCTTCAGTGAAATTGGTATTTTCTCCTCATGGATATCTATGGTTTCATCAACCACCATACTCGGATTTTCGAGATCATCAAAATTATATTGGCTATTCAAGACGGGTTGCACGATCTGCTTATTTTCGTCTTCGTCTATTTTGTTATTCAGTGAAATTGGTATTTTCTCCTCATGGATATCTATGGTTTCATCAACCACCATACTCGGACTTTCAAGATCATCAAAATTATATTGGCTATTCAAGACGGATTGCAGGATCTGCGTATTTTCGTTTTCGCTTTCGTCTACTTCTCTCTTCAACGGAATTGATATTTTCTCCTCATGGATATCTATGGTTTCATCAACCACCATACTCTGACTTTCAAGATCATCAAAATTATATTGGCTATTCAAGACGGATTGC